>QEWY01001436.1:13129-147725 GCA_006503575.1 Baylisascaris schroederi
GGGGGGGAGAGAGAAGGGAAGGGGAGGAGAATTTATTGTTTCTAATCGATCAACAGTCATCAACAAAAATGAAGCACACTGCATAAAATCTAGCTACATTAGTGGCAAGCATTTTAATACGATAGCAATGATATTTCAATTAAGAAAGGCTTGCCAACGATCATACAAAAAAATGTTTTATCCCTTAAAAAAATATTCCAACATACTAGTGCAAGTTCAGTTTCTTCTCTCTCTCACTCCCTCTTTCTTCCTCTCTCTCTCCCCATCTCTCCCTCTTTTCTTAATCTAAAAATATCGGACGAACAAATTATGGCGATGTGTTCTAAAATGATGTATAGAGTTTATATAGGTGTCAAGTGAATGCATTAATAAGATTGCAAAAAAGGCATTCGTAGATAAACATAAACGCATCTCGAAACGTTACCAAATGTGCTCAGATCGAGTGAACGAGTCGATATCGTATGGAAAAGTAGGTGCTAAGATGCAAATAGTTCATGAAAAGAGCACGATCTGGGTTGTTTAGTTGAGGAGAACACGCCACAAGCGTTTGATGATGCGTACAGCTGCACACAACGCTACACTTCATTGCATTAGTTTCTGTGCACATTCTGCGCCAACACTTAGAACAATACCACCTGCAGTTATTTCTTGTGATAGCATCCACAGATTCCACTAGAGCGTATTTCATTTCAATATTCAAGTAAACTTACTACCGCGAATTTGCTTTCATCAACCTGGCTAGCCAGGTATGAATAAAAGTCTAACGGTACATGTGAAAAATTCTATCCGTTGTCGCGAAGATACGCGAGTGACATCCGTAGGAACAGTAAGAAAATTACTTTAGCAAACAGAAGCAACAAATATTAAAACAAGCATACAAAATTAAATGACTGAACAAAATATTTAATCAATAACCACAGCCCTGCAACTTATAGTAAGCTGAAAACTTGGAAATTTCGAATCATTTCATTTGGATTTTTTATGCGGTGCAGGGAAGTTAATTTTTGTGAGGCTACAACGAAATATACTTGATATTAAGTTTATTTTCAAGAGACATAAATGCTCTACTTTATAGAAAACGATGGATGTCTTAAAGAAGTGGAAAGTCTACAAGTAAGCGACGATACGTAGTACTGCAGGTAATCCAACTCAGTACCAGTAATCCGGTAGGTGACAGAACGTACGGCCGGTCTAATACCAAAACGGAAAATTGGTACTGATTTCTTATGAAAATCCTACTTCAGGTCTTAAGTTCAATTCAAGTAAACCAGCTACAAGATTAGCGAATATAGGCATAACGTTTTTTTAGCAAATTGAAGCACGGAAGCTAATTAATAGCAAATTGTATGATTGAAAAAGTTGGTTATTGCTATGCAACACCTATTCCGTACATCATCGGATTATCAATGAGGGGGAGAATGGTACTTTAAGTGCCAATAATGATCGCCATAATAAACGATGCTAAATCCATTCTTTTCACCCCTCTAATAAAACTCACATCCTAGGCCCCTTACACTTCACACTTGAGCCTGACCTTTAAGTCAATCTCGTTCTACAGGTCCTCCTCGAGATCAAATCACTAAAAACTCTAGAATATTTAAAGCACTCTGGAGTGGACTATTGCCGTTTAATGAGCGTATCGTTGTGAGGTTGCATGATGAGGAAGCTGCAGCACAACGATGGCGGACGGTGCCTGCTGGTCGTGGCAACACAATGGCAATTACGGGGGAACGCTGTGAGGCGAGTGTCACACGCCGCCCTTACGCCGCTTCGAGCCTTCAACACATATCGTCGCGCAATGCTTATGCGCCTAAGTGTGCTATCATACGTATTAGTGCACCTGAGATTCCACAGTGAGGGATGGGGAAGGGGGAGGGGAAAAAACCAAGAAGGTAACAGTTGGTGTGTGAAAAAAAAACTTGAAGTTTAATAAGAAAAATGAGAACTTTTCAAAGAGATTTATGTAGACCAAAATCATTTAATTAAGCGCAAGTAATTACAATCTTAAATTTTTTCTTCATAGTCAGAACTAAAAATAGAGAAAATTATGATGTAGAATTACGGAGAAATCAATAAAATTGAAAAATTTTCCCCCTGGACACATGGAAGATAGAACAAGAGGAAATTCCAACAGCAGAAAAACAAGGTCCTTTAGTCAATGAGGATCATTTGTGATTGCCGAAGATGGTTGCTCATATAGATCTTGCCGAATAAAATCCCACTGAAGGACGAACAGAAGAAGAGAGAAGAAGAAAAAGAAAGAGAGAATAAAGCATATTAGTTCATAATGAAAGATATGAATGATGCATTACAATCGATTCACATGAAAATGCAAGAATATCCCTATATGAAACATTTCTACTAAGGCAATCAAACGCTCTTCATTGGATATATCAACGGCTGTCCAAACGAATCGATGTAAATGCGCGACAGATGTTTAGCAAATATGTAAATGTGTGAATTTCGATAAGATTTATGGAGAAATTAAACAAATTTTTATATATAAAACTAATCAGTGACGCGAAAAATAAAGAAATACTCTAATATTGCAAATTATGCAATAAAAGAAGAATTTAAATTAACTGAAATTTTCTAAGGGTGTCGGGAAACATTTCCGGAGTACCTTCCCCGTAATTTCAGGAAAGACTTCCCACAGCGGTTTGATTTCAGGAAAATATTCCTAAAATACCTAAATCTTAGATCTGATAGACTAATTTATATAAGAGAACATCTGCTGCAAATTTTAAACCTCCAACTGAAATTGATAGAATAGGAAGAGACGAAAAGCTAATGATTGAAAGAAGAAGTATTGATTCATAGGTTTGCATGTGGAGATGACACGTGTCTTCAGCGTAGTCATATTGATGGCATGCCACGACAATACAAGGCAATATTTACTTCATTTTATCTTTAATCAGCTTTTTTATCTTATTATAATCTATAAATTATTTTGCTTTTCACTAAGGGGTTGAAATTTCGTTTAAAACTTTTATTACTCAATAAATTGCAATACGTCACTTACTTTGTTCGAATGATAAAATTGCATTGCCCATATTGCAATTAATCCTAGCGCATGTGCGAAGCGCACTATGCTGAAGTAATGTCTGTATCTGTTTGTCTGTCAGAAGTTTTGATTTAGCAACCATTGATAGTAAAGGTTAGAAAAATTTCTTATGTGTAATTTAAAACATCATAATATTTGCTATGTCGATCTTCAAGTTGATTTATCAATTTTGCAGTAACTTTGCCAATCTAAACGTGCCAAAAAGATTGCAAGCCGATCGCAATTTCTTAAGTTGCGTTTCACACCAATCACGTTTAAAAAAACGAATCTTTTGAAGAATAAATTTCCAAGTTATTCGAGGCTTATTACCCGCTTGAAATATACGAAACCAATTGACTTGATGAGTAAAATATATAAAAATGTGTATCGTGCCAATTTCCCTATTGCACTTTCCATTCATTCCTCGGATGACCTAAGAAATGCAATCGGATCTGTACAGAATGCATACAAAGTTTACACAGAGGAATATTCTTGATTGTCTACAATTCCTTTCGAGGTTGACGATGACTTTACCTTACCAACATCAGCAAGGAGAGGAACGAAGAGAAGTGGGGGCCATCGGATGATGCATATGCCTTCACCAGATTTCGTCACTACAACTCCAGCACTTCCCCACCACCGTCCCCCTCCTCTACTGATTGGAAATATGGGCCACAGAGATAGACTCACAAGTAGAACTAGGGCATTTCTGTGAACGACTGAATTATTTGAAACATAAATGCATTTTACTTACTGCATTAGGCGCTTTATTATTCGTTGACAATTTATGAAACCGGTCGGCCTAAGGAATGAACTACAAAACCACGCACTTTGACAGTCGTTCTAAGGTTTCCTTTTCACTCGTTTGATTTCATGAAGTAAACAATCAATTTAAGTGGCACAATTTCATAAAGCGCAAATTGTACTGGCTTGGTATTTCGACAGCCGTTCGTCACTATCTGATTGTCATGTACGAAATCGAATCCTAGAATGCATCAATCGATAACGCACTATATAAGCGTGAGGCGTATATAGAGAACGAGGGCAAAACAATTGCCATTACGCGTAAAGCATTGAAACGATACTAAGCGTAAAAATTGTAATTGATTAGCTCCGTTTTATATGCAGCGCTACACCCGTGAAATACAAATGATATAGGACGAATTTTACGCAAATTTCTTGATACCCATTTATCTTATTCACAGACCGTTTCAACAACATTCAAATCACATTGGCAAACATTTATATGCAATATGCAAATTAACTAGATCTAATTACATTAACGATGCCCCTCTTTATGACACAAAGCTAAAGATACTCGCATTTGTCGAAAGTTGTTTCTTTTTAGTTTTATTGAAAACCGATTAATTTGACGTCGAGAGAAGTATATGTTATTAATTAATGCTCAAAATTAATTAAACTTTATATAACCTTTCTTACTTAGGCCTATTTCCAAAATATGTGGCTATGTGCATTAATGGGAACATCAACGCATAAATATTAGCTTCAAATTCAATGAAAAGTTATCACTGTTTAATATTTCAATTTTCACCTATCAATTTGAACATTACCAAGATTTCCAAAATCCACGAAAAAAAGAACAAAATCAGCAAAAATTATCGAATCAATTCAAATATATAATAAAATCTCGAATAGTTCAATTGAGTTCTCTTTATTCAATCGTGCGCCAATATTTTTATCACAATTAATACATATCTTTATTACTACTTATTGCAACAACAAATTCAGCACTAATACTACTATTTATGTTTTATGCCCACATTTATATATTTCAGTAGATCGTCTATAACAATGAAGGGAAGACATTTAAGATGACGACGACGTCATTAATAAGTTTCAACAGTACCCATTATTTCTTATAGCGCTGTGCGAAAGGGCTACATAGGTGTAGCGCAACCTATCAAAGAAAACATGCTGCTCTTTAAAAATAGTTCTCTCTTTCTTTCGACAGTAGTCCTTTACGCAACCGGAAAGTGAATAAGAAGAAAGAAAGGTGTCGAAAGCTCTTTCAGTTGCTGACAAATAAAAAAATAAGCCAAATCTATGAGTGTTTTTCCCCCAAATGCCTCCAACTGCTTCCATCGAAAGTTTAAAAAAAAAACTCCTTAATATTACTTTTTGAGATAAAAGTATTTCCTTCTCAACTCAAAATAAGAGTGAAATACGGCACTTTAAATAATAATATGCGACGCGAATTCAATAGAAGTGAAGATGCATCAAGAAAGGAATAAACGAGTAACGGAGTGACGAGTTGTGCGTCGTTATCGTAAATAAGTGACAACCAGCTGGCAGCGATGCGTTGCGTCGCCTTTGTTTGTAAAATGATGAAGAGACCCCCTCCAAAAAGAGGCCTGCCTACCCATCCCAATCACAAGGCCATCTCCTTGAGACATACAAACGCTTGTCATGCCTAATGTCTACACCGTCATATATCTTGACATGTTACTGCACACTAATTTATAGTGAAATCGATAAGTGCTTATCTCCTAAAATTTTGGCTCCACGATGCTGCGTATCATAAAACTCAGCAGACAATATCGAAACCCTTCTCAATTTCTGCATCGTACTCGAAATTTCGTGCCCCTCACTTTAATCTTAATCACTCCAATCTCCCCCCACTCCCAGGCGCACTCCCATCCAACCAAGAGTGAGAAAACTAAGCAACTTTAATCCACTTTTGAGGAAATCAAAGAGCCAAAGATGAAATTTGGAAATGTTGACAATATTGCAACGAACCATCGAAAATACTATAATGGAATTTATTCACTTCTACATTTTACCTCTCTTCCATCATCGCTTATAAGAGGTAAAGATGATTTGCTTCCTAGTAAGATCAGCATATCTGGAGAATATGCTTGTTGAAATTATCAGAAATCTCTAAAACTTCCTAGTATTTTCAAATAAAACAACAGCACATTTATTGGTAGCACAAATATGGTGAAGCCAAAGAGATAGAGGTGATGAGAAGGGACGGGGATGAGCGAGGAGAAGGGAATGGATGATGCCATTACTTTCTCTCGCAGTGGAGAAATATCAAATTTTTTTAGAATTTTTCGAAATTATGAGAAACAAAAAAAAACAGAAGACAAATTCGAAAACAAAAAGGAAAAGCAGAAAATGGAAAACAAAGTCGCTTGTAATATGACAATGAACGCTGAAACACACAACCTCAAGTGAAGCTGCCCCTCCCTCTACTCAATTAAAGCCTTTTGAAATTGCATAGAGATCTTTTAAAAATCTCCATCTCAGCGTCAGGCTCCCACAAGAAACCTTTTCTTCTAATCGGGACAAAGCGTCAAAGCTCGACGTTGTTTTTATGTTCTTTATGTAAATATATAAATTAGTATCGTATTATCCGGTCAACAGTAACCACCGTTTCATGAAGAGTCAGAATTTTTTTCATCAGGTGAGAATGTGGAAGACTTAAGAGATGGAATCCGGCTGCGGGTAAAGTTCTTACCCGCAACAAAATAATGGTTACTACTTTAAAAGCGAACCTCAAAATTGATATGAAATCTTTCGAACGACTACGCAATCACTTCCTATTGAAAATTCTTTCTTTTTTTTTTTCAAATCGAGATTCAGCATTTAAGAATTTAAAGCAAAACTGGGAGGCGATTAAATTATTTTCTTTACAGACATTCTCAGCCCATCGAAAAAATAAAAAGCATGAGCATAGCAACTCCAAAATTCAATTTATCAATGTAAATATATAGCTAAACAACTCAAAAATAATGCTATAGTAAGTATAGTATAAAAAAAGACAGAATAGTAACGATGATGAGATTAACATACAAAATTTGATATTTATGGGGGATATTAATGTCTTACAATACAACATTACCTTTCTGGAAGATGTGTTAGAAAAGTTTTTTTTTTTTGAAATTATAGCCCCACTCCCCCTCTTATGCAAAAACATACCATCTACGACAATCAATAATTAAAAAGGTTTAACATTTGTAAGAACGGTCGAGCTCATGATAACATTTTGATAGATGCAAAAAATAAAAATAAAATAAATTTTGCAGTAATGACCATCTATTAGGATTCTTCGCTGTGTTGTAGAATTGAATGAATTACGAAGTATCGTTACCCACGGTAGCAGACGAAAACAAATTTTCTCAAATCGAGTACAATTTGAGCTATAAACGTTTCCAAAAAACTTTTCTTCTAGCACCTCTTATAAAGGAGGATTGTCTATCAAAGAATTCAGTAAGAACTTAAGCTAACATTCTAGTCTGAACAACGAGCTAAGATCCTAGCCAGAACTCGAGCTGAAATTCTAGTTGGCACAAATTAGTTCACCAACAACTATCGCAATAAGCGCGCAGAAAGAAACATGACGCGCAAGACTCGTTCAATGATGACGAATAGCATCAACACAAATGAGGCACTACGAGGATGGCGTATAGACGAGATACGTTGAATGCACATTCAAATGTGACCTTTGTGGTTGGAGGGGAGAAGGGGCAATGGGTGGTCACTATGTATGCGGTGATCAACATTCACACAGCTAAGCAGCCAACACCACCAAATACATTCATTTGATCTCTACGCATTTGCCACTTACCGAAATTAGCTACTTCATTCTACTGGATTGAATCCCATGGTCAATCTACCGGTTATCACGTGTTATAACTAGGAGTTATACAAGCGAACAAGAGTTACGGGTTTGAACCGCTCCCCTACCTCTTCTTCTTTTTTTTCCCCGAAACATTTCTAACCTCAAAAGCAACTCGTTCACTCTTCAATTTTTCACTTTTGAATGAACTCTTTACTACATTTCAAGAATTTTCCGCGATTGTTTTTTCCTTCCCTCAGTAGCTGTAAAGCTCTTCGCATAATTCTATAATTTGGATTGCTAAAATTTTGATACTTATCACTAACATTAGATCACATCTTAAATTTTGATATATGAAACTTAGCATCTAATCAAGAAATACCACATTTTCTAAAAAAAAAATCGCTACATTTTTAATAAAACTTAGCATCCTAAATGCTATTCCCAACTATGCAGAAATTTAACTATCCAAAAAAGAGAGACCCGAAGAATTGCAATGTTATACAAGTTTTCATATACAAGTTTTTATGTAAAGTTTCTCCAACCAAATCTTACAAATTGTGAACTTAAAGGGTAATGATCTATGAATATCTTGTTTTCTTTTTTATACCGCCTCTTTCCTAATAGCTTAATTCTTTGCATATTAATTAACAAAAATTATCTTATCATATCGTTTCGAAAATTTAAACCTCGAACTTATTAAATAGCATAGCAATCGCATTTATAGTGATTCAAATTGTTCAAAATCATTGCATAACCATTATATTAATAACTTCTTTACTCTATATAAAGCACTATTTAATGGGAGTGAAGCGATAATAATATAGTTGCGTTATAGCTCAAATAACACAGTAGTGCCATTCCAATTGCCCTCTTTTTTAGCTCGCCAATATTCATTCGTATATTCATAGACGTCATTACGATCGGCCATATCGCTTTCGTCTCTTAATCGAAACCATTTCGGTGAGTACGTTTCTGCAAAATACTACATCATCCCTTAATTGCAACATGTGAAAATTCACTTCCTAATTCTACTAGATCAAATCTTGCTATGATTTACAATATTATTGCCTTTATAAAAAACGGTTCATAAGACGCGCACAGACAGATGCATATTCAGTGCGTTATTTAATTTCTATTAATCCTTCATTTCAGCATATTCGACTTCATTTTACAAATGATAGCCGAAAGACATGATCGTTCTAAGTGAGGAAATCTGTTTATATCATAGGCTTACAAAACTACCCCATGACATTGATAGATTCGTTGTCTTTCGTCTATCACTTGTAAATATATAAAGTCGAATATGCTGGAATAAAGAATTTTAAAAAAAACAATTCTTCGATTTTACTACCAAAAAAATTCAAATAAATGAAGCGGCAACTTACTAATAGTTACTACTTTGTTGTGTACTTATTTACGTCTATCGACTATGGAAACGCTAAATCAAATATTAGGCCCCATGAACTAATCCAGTCTATCGGGTTTCTAATACGACTGTGGAAGTTGATAAATTCGAAGGAACAGAAACGAGGTTAAATGAACCGGAAATTCGACGAGGAAATTATGTAACATTACCTCTTGGATGAGATTTCTCGAAGCTGATCTTCCGATGCCTCTGAAGCTCTTCAAGTCGTTGCTTGACCACATTCGCGTCATCCCATCGTCCTTCTTCCATAAGCCTCTGATCAGGGCGACGTCTTGAGTCTGTAGGCGCTACTCCCTCCTCTGGTTCGTTCAGCTCGATCGCGAACTGCGTAAAGTTGTGCATTTTATCCGCATTCTCACTAAACAAAATTTCAAAGCATTCTTGAGTCAGTAGCAAAAAAAGTCGTAGAAAGGGCCTGAGCTCGGGATATACGAAATAACAATGCGCCACCCTAATAACTCGACCATTGAGGAAATCAGCTTAGTTAAACTAAACGCCAATGAAAATCAAGATATCTTAGGGATGAAATGATATTTTTCAGGTTTTTTTTTGTCTTTAAGCTGCAGCGGGAAAGAAAGACGGATAATCATATTGAAACCTCTCAAAAACCAAGTGGTATTTATTATTTAAAGCTATAACGAGCCAACAGCAATAGTACTGTACGATCACAGTTTCCGACAGATCAATAGTATCTTCAATTCGGAACAGCGTTAATGCGTGGAACTATGCATATAGCCCATTTGTTTCTGCAACGCTTCGGTTCATAGAACTCCATCAAACACTAAGCAAATGTAGAAATGTGATGTGAGAGATAACTATATACAATGCCACCTTTGACAGCAGCTGAGATAAAATATAATAAAAGTTAAGATAAAATGCGACAAGGATATTGGAGGATGGAAGATAAAAATAGGAAGGTGATCGAAGGAGGGAGAGGGACTGACGGTTGGATAAGAGCAGAAAAATGCTACAGTCATGAGAACACGAACTTTTGCAAGTTGAAAAATTCAATCCACTCGCTCAGCACACGCTTGTAAGATATAAGTTCTGCACTCATGTGATCGTCCTTATGAGCTTATCATAGCCTCCTACCTTGATCACTACCTAGCCTCTTACCTTGATGCCTACCTTGAGAGGGATCTCCTTGTCAGTTTAATTTTTGAATAACATGTTCGGCTAAAGTGTTGTCTGCACCTGATGCTGCAAAAAGCTTTCTTATACGACAAGGTGTTCATTTGTGCGCTCATACGGAACTCATTCAATTCCACCAAAATTAGGAGCATCGCATGTGAGAAGCATTCAGTGAAATAAACAAATATCCTTAACGCATCAATAGTATGTTTATTACAGGGGGGAAGAAAGACGATACATTTAGAACGACTGACGTTTGAGTGGTGACAAGGATGACTTTTAACTATAAACTTTTGAAGAAGTGATGGGAAGAGTGAGAGAAGGAGGAGGGTAGAGGGATAACAACCTGGACAACTTGCAACAGGAAATGATATTTGCTAATTGTAGAAACAAAGCTGTGAATAAAGTTGTTAACTATGAAAGGTAAAAGAAGCGTTGAATTATGATTGTTCTATACGGGATAGCAGTTGCAATAATTAGCCAATGGATTGCTTTCGGATGAATGCGCTCAAAAAGCGGCAAGTAGAATTTGTGGTTTAGAATATAGGGAAGTAACCGTTTTTATGGAAAATTTCCTAGAATAAATAGGAGTAAGCACTCTCATTGAAGTTTTTTTTCTCTTTTATTTCAATATCTCAAAGTGCGAAAACATACAAGGCTTAGCTGATGTGTATATAAACACAAATCTAGACAGCAGAGCAAACAATTTGAACAACAATGAAAGAAGAGTTGCAAAATGTCCATATGAGCACATATCAAACACTTCAAGTTGCAGTATGCAAGAGAAGCAATGACTGGAAGTGACATCAGCAAACTGAAGATTATTAGAACATAAAGATGAAAATTATTTATCGTGCAGTATTTTTTGAACAAATAGAATTGATATTCGTGTCAAGCAAAGGCAAGGCAAACCTTTAACATTTCTACGAAGGAAATATCAAAAAAGTCGCAAAAAGTTTTGTAACAAAGATCAAACCAAGTTTGAGCCTTCGATATTTTAGTGTTCCCGATTGAAAGATGTGTGAAATTTGACTGGTATAGTCCACAGAAATTTATACAGAAATCAATACGAGTGAGGTGCTTCGGGTAACCTCTAACAGAGTGCTATAGAGAAGCAAACAAAGGCGGATATCGCAGTTACAGTATTCCAGAATGGATCCACAGTAATAATTGGATACCTTTCACAATTTCGATGAACGTAGGCTCTAAAATTGAGGGGAAAATGGCTTTCATTGACAGTGGAGCATTGCAAGCTCTAATGACGATCAGGATCAATTTTAGCATCAAGGCCATGGATACCACTTACAGAAGGAAAAACCTCATCTCTTAAACACAGCATTTTTCATAGGAGGCATCTAGTTGCCAAATTTGGACCAGTTGGCGAATGCATCACGAGTATTTTTTAGAATGTTGGAAACGTAGGCGAGTCCATGCAATGGACGATCAATTTTGAGAAAATCTGCAAAGGAGCGTGTCTTATTCAGAATATAACCGAGTAATAAGACAGCGGCAATAATGTGGGCAGGAGATGCAATGCCAACGGACTACGAACTTGCGACTGTGAAAAGATACGTAAAAAAGAAAAAAATTTAAGAATTCCCTTAGGATAAAATTCGAAAGTCAGAAAAATATTTAAATCAAAATTGCTGAAACGAGCTGAATAAATAATTAAAATATTCAGAAAATTATTAGCAATAATAAAAATAGCATTTAAATAACAAATGTTGGAAAATGGTTGATGATGAAATAAGCATCACTTAAGAGATAGCATGAAATCTTATTAATAATTGTGTCTTTGTTCTTGCATTCGATATAGTTTCCGTATTTCTCTCTTTTTTAAAGTGGGATTTACTACAACATATTTTCTTATCACAACGGTGACTTGATATAATCTGTAGTGACTTGATATAATTTTCTCACATTTTTGCATACTGGACGTTTTTTGATAGGGGCTTTATGAACTGAAACGTCGCAGCAATAAACGAAATCATTCACCCTTTGGTGTATTTACACTGAACCGATCCAAGATTGCTACTAACTGCAATACATTCGTTCCTCGTTACTATAAGATTACGTGCTTCTGCGAGCGACAGCCGGCGTGGTTTCATTGAGTCAAGGGTCCCAGCCGCAAGATTGGGGGCGTGGGGAGGGGGTCTTAGCTTTCAAGAGGATAAATCATTTCGGAAACAGTTAAGTAGTGTGGAAGCTCGTCTTCGTAATCTCATAGATGACGATTTATCACTCCGCAGGTAGCAAGTGCACTATCACTGCCCTTTACGAGATATCGATGTTTCACGACCCCCCAAAAGGGCGAAGGAATATCACATCGAATATCCCTCGGAGAAAAAATATGATCTGGAGTGAAGTTCACTTTTTCAAAACAGGTTTCTAAGTTTCCAACGAAAAGAGGAAAAGTTTTAATGATTTCTTGAAAAAAGATCTGGTTGTCCTACTGGGAAAATTTTGGATGAAATTTTCAAGGAAAAAACTTTCAATTCCGAGAAAATACGACCTCATTTTATCTACAAAATTTCTTCCACTATCTTACGAAATCGCAAATTTCAAATAGGAAACCAATTCTTCCTTACTGAGCCGTCTTCTTCATCGTTGCAGTTTGAGACCCGAAAACAACATATCATTTTAAATTCTGTTCTATATGAAAATCTCATAAAACAACGTTGTTAAACCTACGGCAATTCGTTGACACACCAAATTCGTCTCCCACCATCTGTGTCACAATATTCGTTGTCAAGTTTGTCGCTAGTTACTCGATATATTTCTGCATATTTATCCCATATCGCTTCAATCAAAAATTTCGAATTTCCAGCCGAGTCAGTCACCGTTCCAGTAACCTAGAGAAAAGTAAACGTCATTCAACGATTGTCTTGTTCACCTCCTATCATTGTGCGCCACCTAAAGCGATTGCTCGGTCGTTGTGCCTTATATCCTCATAAAGGGAGAGCAACAAAGGTAGCAAGGTATATCGCATTGCCTTCATAGGGTAGGAAGTATCGAAAATATGTTACCCTGAACCCATTTTCCCTACGGAATGATCTCTTAGTAGTTACTCTTGTAGCGCAAAACTATTAAGAGAGAGTATGATGAACACAATCGCCATCTCCCCCTCGAACTGATTGAATAAAGTTTTAAATTCAATTATTTAGATCAAGCACTTATAAATTCCTCCCATATACAATTCGTGGAATAAATTCTTCAAGATGTGATATTATTTCTTAAGCACAATAGCAAAATCACTTAACGCATGCTGTTTTCTTGCCACGAAACAGCGACTTATTTATCAGCATCGATGGAGTTGATTTATAGCAATCAGTGATAGTACTTGTTATCATCCAAGAAATGAACTAACGCAACATGCAGACAGACAAATACAC
This sequence comes from Baylisascaris schroederi, assembly GCA_006503575.1. Classification (NCBI taxonomy): domain Eukaryota; kingdom Metazoa; phylum Nematoda; class Chromadorea; order Rhabditida; family Ascarididae; genus Baylisascaris; species Baylisascaris schroederi. The sequence continues at coordinate 26,707 of QEWY01001436.1, forward strand.
TCACACACATAAAAATACCTATACATATTTGCATATTAACATCGAGCTATCGTATTTAAATAAAGCTTTTTTATATAAATTTTTGCCTATTTGTATTTGACAGCATATGTATGTGCTAATGTATACCTACACATTTATCAGAGATCAACAATTTGGGGTACTATGAAACTAAAGTTAAAAATGTGCTGAACTATGGACTCTTGAATATTTATCCCTGTAAAATGGAAAGCAAATAAAGAAATTAGTAAACAATAAAACATTAACCTTCCTTGGTACTTCTTTCGAAAAGTATCCTGTTTGATGGAACTTCAGAATGCATTTGTCGTCAGTACGCACATTACGGACTATGACGTCACCGTAGTTCTCCGTATATAGCTTTCCGCTTAACGGGTTTGTTACCGTGGTCGATGTGGTCGCCTACAATCTGGAGATTTATACGGCTATACAGAAGATTCCATCATGAAGCTACTCCGCAAATTTTCTTAACGAAAGGCGATGTGGATTCATCTATCTAACTTTCTCTCCTTCCTCCTTTGCGTTCCTCTCCCCTTTTTTCTCGCATTACTGTGGTGTGAAATGACCGATACTATACCTAGTAATTTTTGTACTTTTCACATTTTTGCATTTCTTTTGAATTTATTTCTCTATTTCCAAATATTCTTGCGAAGTTCTTAAGAAATGCACATATGATAAAAATTTACTATAGGAAATATGTGGAACATACCTAGAAAGAAAACCTTTGTATACCAATAAATCTACAAATGTGAATAAAGAAATAGAATTTATCGTCACTCCATGATGTTGAAGGATGGTTATAAATAAAGCAATACAAAAAGTAATCTTTTATTAAATCTTTTTTCAGCATAACCCTCTCCTTAACATCCTCTCCTGAAATCGATATCAATGTACCATAAAGACATCATTATTGCTAAGAAAAGGGATAGTCTTCTTAATGATTCGAAAGGCAGCTGTTCCGTCACTCAATCAAAGATTATAGGACACTTCATGGTTTCAACTAAACTCATTCAAAAATTCAAGAGCAGTTGTTTTGTACGAGCGATCTATATCCAAGATATAACAAAAGATGTCTTTCCTCAATGATTCCATCTGATTTATAGGTGCTGAACTACCTAGATTACCTCCAAAATCGAAGCGCTACCATAACAAGTGGAAGGGGGTGTTAAACAGGTAGTACCACGGACAATAAAATAAAGTTATAAACATAAAGCATTAGATTTACTGCATAAATTAACAAAGAAGTAAAAATGTCAACCCACTTTCTCGTAAGCATATTTGTTGTTAGTTTTCTCGAAAGCAATATAAGTGCTGCCGATCGGTGTTACCGAAAGACTTTTGCCTTTGAGTTTGGTGGTGAGTGTGTAGCTTTGGTCCAATATCCAACCTTTACCTTCCACGTGCATCGCGCTTGTTGGTGGATGATGTGATACCTAAAATCTCAATTTCTACATCGAATACGCGAGCCGGTTCCCTACCGCTACTCAGTCTTTCCTCCACCCACCCATCCCCCTTTCCCCCTCATAGAAAAAGGTAACCCAACATTCTTCACCAAACGATCGCGAAATGAATAGCTTTGAAAATATTCCAATGAAAAATTTCTTTGAACAACCTGAATAGACAGATTCGTTAACACATCGCTTTTATAGTTCACAAGGATGGTACTCTCTACCGAAAAGACAAAAAATTTGTTCGGCAACTACAAAGGAAATAATTTTTGAATATTAAATAGTCATAGCAAGCAGCTAAGAAACGGCTCTATGAGATGGTTCCATCGAATAACGCAATAGACCTCATCGTCTGTAGCTATGAGAAGATAAAAGTACTCTCGGAGAGTGAAATAATCCTAACTCTTCATCGTCTTACCTCTCATACAACCTGAGGGCTGCATACCTGTTCGGCGATTGACCTCCATCCAAGATCTTCGCAACGATCGAATTCGAATGTTTCACCGAGTAGGGGATTGAAGGGTTTAGTAGATCGTGAACCAACTGTCGAATAGGCACTGATTGCAAACGCTGCCACATAGGCGAGCTGTTCATAGTTGTCATTTAGTGATGCTGCCTCATGCAATAAACTAGCATATTCCAAATCCTCGGTGGCACGTTGCAACGCCGACAATGGCTCGTTGAAGTTTACCTTAAGTCATTGACATACATTCTGGAAAAAATTATAAAGGTAATAGTACTCGTTCTAAAGGCGATAATATGAGATCACTAGCTTAACAATAGTGAAGATAAAGGGCAGGCAGAGGAAGCCACAAAGTGAGAGGGCTTCCAGGACTACTGGGTTTTTTTGGAAATTTGACAGGATTTTCCTGCGAATTTTTTTTCAAATTTTTATCAAAAGAATGCAAAAAGTGCTCTTCTTTCCTTTTCATTTTTAGAACTTTCCCACAGCAGTATCCTCTCTTAGACAATTAAAATCAACGGTCCCTCGTTTCGAAGTTTTGGGTCCTTAAGTGGTCAGTGGCCAGCAATCGATCACTTACCGGCATAGCGATTCTCGATAGATCTTTGCCGATGCAATTTTTCATCATTGTTAAATAATTTATCGAAGTCTGTGGCCGAAAAGGAACGGTTGTTCGCCTCCAGTGGGTTCCCTAAAATTCAAAATTTGTACATGCTGCCTTCAACAGCAAGTGTCATAGCGCTATAATCTATTAAAACGTCCTTTTAGATGATCGTATTCACTTGACTATAGACTTTACAAAATAAGACCCCTCCGTTCACCTTTTCTGCACTCCCCATTATGGTAAAAAAAAATTTACTTCTTTAAATAGGATTTTCCCGGCATGATGCACTGAATGAATATTAGTGCTATCATATGCAGGCGGAGCACATGTCTGCGCACCACCCTTCATAGAAGTTAGTCTGCCATGCGTGATGGACCATCACTGTGCTTGAGGAGTTGGAAAAACGATTATCAAACTTTTGGTTCGTCATTCCGTCGACTAAATACTTTGTACTCATTATGTAAGATGACGCGGCAAAATCTGACCTGCAATTAAAGCATGCAATTACTAAATTTTAAACAAGAAAAAAGATTTTATTATTATTCGGCGAATAAGAGTGGAGAAGAGACAGTATGCTTATAGAACGAATAAACAGAAACATTTGTTAGAAATATATGATAGATAAGGACGTTCATTAACCCGCCAGGAAGAAATCGAAAGCATTCTTTTACCTGCTAGGAAGAAATGGAAAGACTGCTGAGCAAGCGCGCGATTTAACATGGAAATAAAAGAGGAATACCGCTCATTGTAAATTCATAGGGCTTTACGAGGCATAAAATATTTTTCGGTCGCATTTTCTGAGAAATAGATCATTCTTCCATCCAACTGAGGCGTAAATCACCTGTTAAAGACTCTTTTCATATTGCAAGGCTCGTTTAAATTTTTCCAACGGGTTCCAGAAATCCCCCACAAGAATTTTTTATTGAGAAAGGCACTTGTTCGGTTTGAGGGGAATAAAGCACGTATTTACCTGTTGTGGTAAACCAAAGATACCACCACAGCATAATTACCTACCACAAACGCACAAACAGTTCCAGGAAACGTTAGTATGTCTGCCTCCAGTCAAAGGAAGAATATCTTTCATAAATCCATAGGTATTTTTTTCTGACGGAAGGGATAATGGTTTAAAGACCTGTGGGATTGTAGACATTACTGTCAAATTTTTGACTCTGTTTGTGGTTCGAATATCTCTAAAGTATACATGTATTTTCCTATTTCAGAGCCTTTTCTACCAATAAAGACGCCCGCAGTATTTATAGTTCCTGTAATTACACGTCTACTTCCAACTATTATAATACAAGTGAGTAATCTCTATCAGCCCAGTAATCATATGTTATGAGCAATATAATTCACCTCCTAAACTTCTTAATCTATTCGCTCACTTCGAACATACGGGAAAGTGGAAGCTTCGAAGCTTTTATACTGAAATATGTCAACAGTGAACCGAATAATGAAAAAAAATGAACTCTCTGTTATTTCCACTGTCTTCCTTCCCCCGCCGGGAAGTCTCCTTAAATAAACAAAATACTTTAAAAAGTTATCGAGTACGACTGTTTTCGGATTTTACTGTAAAATCCGGCTTCTTCGAGGGATGAACCAAGTTTGTTAGGAGTACATCACATTGGTAATCCTTGAGGTACACCATATTTCCTTGAACCGAAATCAACCGAATGGAATACTACCGACTTTTTATTTTCGCCTTCCCTCACAGGTGATAATCTTCTATCCAATAAGATAAAAGATCATCACTTGAACAGCCTTCTATCTTTTGCCGTCTATATATGGAATATTTCCTGGACGAATCCTAATTTCACCGTTCAAAAATCTCTTAATGAAAATGATGACTGATGACAATACAAATACATTTTCTTCATTGTTCATAATAGCAAAACGTGGTATACCTTAGTGCTATTGCTCAAAATGACCAATATTTCTGCAATTCCAATCCGATGAAGTTAGAAAAGTGCCATGGAAATCTTCAGATTATGAACTCAAAACATGCGTGATTGTAAGAAAGTGACCATTGAATGCGTGATCATGAAAAAGTGACCACTGACCGATTGAATATTGGAGACCTGTACGTCACGTTGAATTGCACTACTTTTACGATGGCTAGCAGGTGTTGGCGTTGATGGACATTCGCATACACTTGAAAGCGTCTTTTGGTGAGGATGACAATGTGATCGTCTTAACCTGAATAAGTTTGTGTATATTATATAGAAGAAGAAACAATTGTTTTTTTTGTCATTCTACATGTGTGAAAAAATTTATTATAGAGTGATAATCCGCGTGCAAAGTGGCACAACTGAATGGCTACAAGTTACACAGATAATGCAGATGGAGATATGCATTGCAAGAGACACTTTTGTATAGCTGAAGAGTAGAAAAAGGGAATGGTCGCATAAAACATCCAAAATCATAGGAAACAAATTGTTCTGGAAAGAAAACCGTGATAACTGTAATTGAAAGCTTCGTTGTGAAATTTCCATATGCTAATATTTGTGGATTTTTGCTTCCACTACTATCACCCCTCTCCTTACAACGCTATCTTTATCCTCCCAATACCACTACTGTAGTCTCGCTATCCTCCATAAACTGGTTCGTTTCGGCGGTGAAAGATTCGAATATGAATTACAGTTAATGCTTTTAAAATATGAGTTTAGCTCAACAACAATGAGAACAGCGATAACAATACTACAATGTAAGAATAAGTAAGCAAGCAGGTTAACACTTTAATTATGACGGGCAATATCAAACACGAGCGGTTGGACTCGCCCTATTCATATGATATAAAGCCACTTAAAGATGATAACATGAAATATAGCCTTTGATAAGCGAACGATGAAATATTTAAATAAGAGGTTTACTTTAAACCTAAGTACGATCCACTCATAGTTAACTGCATATGGGTTAGATCGATCGAGTTTTGGTCTAAAATTCCGTCGGCGGTGGTGCGAAACACATCTGACTTGTACGAAAAATTGATTATAAGCAAAATCCTCGATCGTGAGAAATCGATAAACGAAAGTGATATAAGCGTTAAATTTTAAAAATATTTGATCTATTTTAACGTTACGATAGAGTATAGTGAATAAAATTTCAATAAATAAATAAACTGAAGTGAAATACAAGGTATTCGGACAAATCCGTACAAAATGTACAATAATAATAGATGATTTTTCCCTAGCTTATGAGTGAAAATTTTTTCCAGTCATTTTCACCATTGAAATTTTTCTTTTCTCACATAGCACTTTGTTTAATCGCTCATATAGCAAAGTTTAAATAGTTTACATTTGAAATTTAATTAAGGTAAAAAGCTTACGTTTGACGCATACTCATTTGTCGGACGCTAAACGCATCGAAATATGGTAATTCATCATCATCTTCCTCGCTACAATTCCCTTCTGAAATATACTCATTCTGATTACTATATACCTTAAGTACGATAAAGAGAGAATGAACCGAAAGATTGCAATGACCTATGACCACTTTATTGACACATATCTTCACCTTCAATTACTGCATCAACAAATTTTTGCTAACTGCTAGTACACCTCCTCTCTTAGGAAGAAATGCATGCTAAATAAAAAGTATTGTAGACCTTGGCTGCAATATTTGTAGAAATAATGATCTATGATTACTGAATCAAACAGGCAAAAGTTGGTGGTGAGTTTAAATACACCCACTCCAAACGTCAATTTTGCACGGAATATAAAAGTGACTGAACTTTCATAACTGAAAGAAATGATTTCAGACTAAAGCAATTTCATCGATTTGAAAGAAACAGGAAGGCAGCGAAAAGAAGTTTGACTTGAAAATATGGAATCCTAAATGTTTTCTAATAATTCCAGCTGTTGGTCTTTATCTCCGAAGGTGTTAGATACGCCATCACTTGTAACGATCGTTTGGGACGTCAAATGCCTCTTTTCTCCTTTCTTCTCCCATCCCCCCTCCCCCCCCCCCCCCCCCCAACCCGTAAGTGGCATACACAACAGTATAACTTTTGAAAATATAATAAAATGCGCTTTTTCGTTCATGCACCACTCCAATACGTTACATTATCCATCGAACTGATGCAATGAAATGTATTTTTTGTGTCGCAGCAATCTTTCAGTGCCACAAAAATATTCAAGAAAAAATCCCCCCTCCCTCTATCGCAATACCGGGAAAAACAGTTACACTAACCATGTCGACTGTTGAGTAGGCTGAGAGGAAGTTTACCATCTTTAAGCAATTGAATTTGCATACTCATCTCATCCATATCTTTTCGCATACGTTCAAGAATATGCGATTCGGTATTCGACTCCAATATCATCTTCTCACTTTCCTTACGCAGTAATTCCATCAATTCACTACTGCCACGTAAAAGTGCTTTTACTGTCATCTGAAAGTTGAGATTAATCCGTAATGTGAATGAATGTGAGCACCAATGTGTGGTCCCATTTGTTTATCAAGCCTCCCACCTTCCTACCCCCTCCCCCAAATAAAACTAACACCAACCGTTAAGCATTTCTCAGCATTCAATGTTTAATGAACCAGTTTCACAAGCATCCGGCTTCTTAGAAAATGATTTATTCAATCGGCAGTTGAACAATGGCGAAAAATTTTGAAGTAATATCAGTAGATCCCACTGCGCTATGTCTAAGCTTAAATGAAGATTAATGGCAAAAGTGAGCAAAGGCTGGGAGTACATATCTGTCATTAATTAAGCCCAAAAGATCTGAAACAATTTGAAGAAAAAATGCCAGCCGTAAGAAACATTCAGCAAGTTTCCTTCCCTATATAAATTCATTCCTTTTATATTTACCTTTGATAGGCGGAAATGAACAGAAACTTTTACAGTTCATAATTTCGATTTCACCTGTTGCGTACTATTCATTTGTGACAATGAATTGATAACTGTGGACTGTATCCCTATTTGTTTGAAAAGTTTTTACAATGCTTAAATAGGTGTTAATTTCTATAGAGCATCATCTGTTTAATTACGCTTACTGTTGTAATTGAATAATTCTAATCGAATCTGGTATATGTCAACGATATTTTTAGCGATAATAAAGTAACATCTTATTTAGAATGATGTTAAGCATTACTTCAGTACTTTATTATCATAACTGTTTGGAAATTTTTTAACGGTTAATTTTAGCAATCTATCGAACACTTACTTTGAAAAGAGTTATTCGTTCACGTGCAACTTTTGCTTCTTCTTTTCCGATAACCATTTCAAGATCTGCTAATGTTTTCATCAATTCGTTTCCATGTTTACCTTAAAGATTTGAAAAAAAAATCATTGAATCATTGAGAGAAACTCGTACGCTTTATAACAAATTTCGAAATGAATGTAATTTGATAAAGTTTTTTCTCACATTAAAAAAAATCTCTTCCTATTACTTTTCTCTCTCCCCATAATTGAAAAAGATTCCACAAAATATAAAACAGTTTCATCGGTATCAACAATAAATAAACCTTATTCCCAAATAGTTTTATCTTCAACAAAATATAAACACGTCTGGTTTACGTCCATTAAAGAAAAGAAACAGGTGAAAAGAGAAAATGGAATAAAAGTTGAAATTCATAGCGTCTAGTTAATAATTAACTCAACTGAAATATCTTTAATAAAGCATCACTTACCAATGAGATTGGCACATGTCTTTAGATCATCCATCTTCATTTCAATAGTTATTACGGATTCATTATCAAGACCACAATGAACTCTTCGTAGTTCATTGATATCCGACAAGACTGAAAAAAATCAAAGCTTAAACTATAGATTGGAACAGAAAAATAATACAAAAATAATATGATTACCGAATTTTTTAATCTATTTCAATCGAAAGAATCTATTATTAGCAACAAAATTGAAAAGAATAGCTTGAGCGAAAAAATTTTCACAAACTATGAAAAAAGATTTCTCTTGAAATTCTATACATACGTCTGTAAAAAACTCTGCCGCTTTGTTGTGTTTATTTCCTAAATATTGTGATTTCCTCTCCGATGTTCTCAGAAGATCAAAAAATTGAAATCGAGAATTTGAATTTTGTGAAATTTGAGAATTTCAACAATAATAATATGCAAATCATTAGCGCATAATTGATAGTGCAGTTGCAAATGCTATCTGTGCAAAAGCATATTGTCTCATTGTATATTTAGCATTCAAAGTTGAACAATGAAATAAAAGAACTAATATTGGAATGTACTTAATTTTTCACGCTTCATTTAAAGTTGGAGATAGTAGTTCATATATTGCGACGATGCGAAGAAATGAAACAAAATATTCACCAGCGACAGTAACATGCTTTATTTATACCTTTACTTTTATATATATATATATATATATATATATATAATATATATATATATATATATATATATTTATATATTTTTGTACTTGTATACCTTGTGTACTTATATACCTTTATGCCTGCACATATGCGTATATTCATATTTACTTTCTACTTCTATATTTATATTTACCTTTATGGTCATATTTATATACCCGTCATATGCACATACCTACAATTATCTCTACCTACATTTTATTTTATGCCTTATTCTAATTCGCAACTCCCTCCCGCTGCTCTATACTGCGTAACTTTCTTACTATCTATGTAGTTGAAAATGGAGTATCCAGCAATTTCTTCCATTTCATCACAAATCGATATATTACAGCGCGTTTCATTTCTATTGAGATGCGCTTATCGATAACTCAAAGTTAAACCGCCAAATCTTTTAACTAACATGGTCACTAGTAAAAATAATAGTGATTTATTATAGTTCGAGATGCAAAAAAAATTTTATAATTTGCATGAAGCGATATTTCAAATCCTGTGAGAGTAAATATATATGAGTTCATGGTTGTGCTCGTTTGCTATTTTCCCTCATCGGCAGGTAATATGTTCTACTATGCAATTCAGTGCCATATGCCTAATACTGCATATTACAAACGCAAAAAAACGATAGAATGACCAATAAGTAGCCAACGACCAGTAGTCAAAGATATTGGGATGTGGCGTGATCTCTTCCATTTGTGCTTGTATGAGACGTTAAATCTAATATCCGATTGAATAAATTCTGTTCAAATAAAAAAGATAATTGTAACGTTATTACTAACCACGATCTGAAGCATTTGAATTCGAGGAGGCGAATGAAGTCGAAAGACCGAATGACTGTGGTTGTGTGGTTGCCTTTAGGATCATTGCCATCGCATCTGGTTGTGCGATGCTGCTTGCTCTTGATTTCCGCCTATTAGTGAATCACCACTTTAGATCGACCTAACTTCAAAACTTTACATGAAGCTAATAGAGTTTTTAGCACAGGTTGATTATTTAAATTTTCGATCTGGCCTCATCTACTTCTTTAATATATAATCTTAGCTATTTCTTAGCCTGCATCGATATCTAGTTTTTCGTGTGTTGTCACGTATGGGTTTATCCACCGAATTTTCAAATTATTTCTCTTTCATAGTTTCTCTTTCTACAAAATCACATATTTCTCTTTCTACAAAATCACATAATATCACTCTAATCATTCATAAAATATTATATTTTGTTTCGATAAGGAGGCGCTAAGACTTTATTATATTTCAAATATCATCACTTTTTTTTATTAAAATAAAATTTGAGTAATAAGAATAAGAGGTGCTCTTACCCATGTAAATGACCGGCGATAGAGCGTTTCAACCGTTTCCGGAAACCCGTCATATCTGGAATTGTCAAAATACTTAAATGTCAATTAGCAAATCAATTAAAGATCGAGTTGAATCATAAATAAAATGAGAAAGAATCGTATCGAGTGAGAAAAGGAACGCCTCGTAATATTTCTTAGTTATGAAAAAAAGACATTTTTTCATAAATGCAGGAAATATGTTTTAAAAATGTGCAAAATGAAGATTTTTATTAAGTGAGAAAAAATTCAACTTAAACTATTCTATTTTCAATTCATTCCATCATAATATTAGTGGACGCAGATTTTCATTGGTTTCTCCATATTATCCACTCGTCATTTCTTATGTATTATTCACTCATTTCTTATGATTTATTATGAAAGCATAAGCTGCTTTCCTACTTATCTCCTTTCCCAAAATGCTATGTAGTCATATCTTTTTTCTTGAAATATATAGCAGATAATTGAATAATAAAAAATAACAGTAAGGAGCTTTTTCGCCTTATGTACAAGAATGACTATGAAAACGTCGTGCAGCGGATGCACAGTATGTACAGTAAACGCAATAATAGTAAAGTAACTGCATTAAAATTCTTTGATACGCGTAATAGTAAAGTAAGTGCACATTCATGGATGATATTCAAATTTATATAAAATAAGCTCATAAGAAAAATCGTAGAGCTTTATTCCTGCTCACAATGGTAGCAAAACGATTTAGTTACACTAGTGAAAAATTTCCCACAAACGAGACCAACAGTAAGTGAATCGAAAACGACCAGAAAGTTAACTTTTCAAGAAAATGGATGTTCAGATATTCTAACAAATTAAAATGGCATAAATATTTTGTATTTTTATTACATTGAAAAGAAAATGCCAAATGTAGAAAAAGGAACCTCAAGTCATCAACTTTTATGACGTAAAAAGAATCGGATATCGAAGTAATTTGTCACATTTATTTTGACAATTGAGGAGAGTTTCTCCGATTGCCTCAATGACCTATTTCAATTATAAACGAGCTATTAAATCTGAATTGAACAATAAATATTTCATCTGAAACAGCAGCTTAAACAGTAAAAAGTAGAGAAAATTTTAGTGAAGTCTCCGAAAAAAAGTTGAAGCAGAAAATTTTCAACAATAGCTTCAACAATAGCATCACCTTCTTCAGCTCAACAACAATTTCAAACACCTGCACACACCTTAACAAGGTAGAAAAAATATCACAAGTATTGGGCCAGAATCGAAATATGCCCCGTATTCAAATGCTCCCTATGAGGAGACGCAATTGTTACGCTAATGCAATAAAACCTCATTGACTATAGCAAAGCAATTTCATCAACGCATTGACGGCTAATTACATAAATTATGCACAGAAAGATTTCCCAATGTGTTGACATGTTGTTTTCGGCTGCCTTTTGCTCTCTTAAGATAAAACAACTCTATTAATAGAGAATGAATGAAGTGTTTGATCAATGAAACAAATTGTTTCGTAACTGGTGCAATCTTTTTTTTTTATGTATCACTAAAATATTCTTCACTTGAAATTTTTACGATTTTTGAAGTTGAAATGGAAAAATTGTGAAAATCATTTTTCCAGAAAGCCATATGAGGTCGACTTTGTGGAAAAATTTTTTTGAAAAGATAAATTGCAGTAAAATTTTTGATGCGCATATATAAATTCCTTCTTTTTCAAGCTCCCAACAGTGTAAAAATATACTATGGAGAATTAGTTGCATAGATCGAATATACGACCCGCAGAGACGATAAAAGTATTGGCTCACAATGTATACAAACATTAAAAAATGTATTAGTGGCTAAGCGTTCGATCCTTTTAGACGTAAAGTTTAAAAGAGAAGTGGAAAACACGTCACATGGCACGACATGCACCTTTCCATTTATATGCACCAAACCACCACTTTACGAAGTATCAAAAAACAATGAAATGTCACATTGTAACTCATGCAGAAACTCCCTTGCTAATTTTGCGAAAGATCTATTCAGATGATTAAATCGATGCAAAAGGTGACTCGAAAAGTGTAAAAAGCAAAACGATCGCTGCAAAGACAATCCGATCCGTGCTAAATGCAATCCATTTAGCGCTAAATTCAGCTCGAAAGCAACCTGACCGGTAAAAAATGCAACCTAACCCGCTATAAAAGGTAGCTTAATCGATTGTGGAATGCCAGAAAATTTTCAAGCAACAACTTTAATTGTTTTTACAATTCATTTCAAAATAGGCAGATCATTTTTGAAAGTTGACATAGGAAATAAGCCAACAGTACCAATATCGATCAAATTTTCCACCCCTTACTTCAATAAATCTCGAGTTGAAGTTGCAAAGCAAATGCAAACATGCATATGCATACAAATAAATGAACTTTCTCACAAGGCGTTTTGCAAATGTAACTTTGAAAATGCAAATAAAAATTTCGCCAACTGGAAATTTTTCGATGTAAAATAAACGACTTTTGGATGGAAACGCCTCAAGGGATCAATGACGTAACATAAACACTAATACCCATTTTAACATTCATAGAGAAATGAATCTCAAAAGGAAGCGAAAAAATCGTTATAGGCAATGGCTTATTGAAATCACATAAAGACTTCCACTTTACAGTAATAGCGTCAATAAAAGCCGCTTCAAAATAGTAAAATAAATCGTCGAGTACCTTTGTAAATGATAGTAATAAAAGACACATCTAGTTTATTTTCAAACAAAGAAAAACTTCGCCTTCATCAGTTATAAGAAATTCAACTAAATAATGTTGAATAATGGAAAAATCCGCATATTCCAAGCATAAGCCCACAATCATTGAAGAGAACAAATACGATTCTTCATCATACAGAGGAATTTATTAATGAAAAGCAAAGGTGACAAAAATTGACGCAACAATGTTCAACTGTCCTATCTCTATAACAGTTCTTATGCAAATTTACCTGTCATGTTAACTTGTCACAGGTATCTTCATACAATTTATTGACGACTCCAATAATCGCTTAAAGATATTGTACACTGAAACATTACATAAGCTAATTTTTCGTGCGTATTAATAATATTTTTAAATGAATCAAAATGAATGAATGAATGATTTTAAATTATTTTCCATTTCCTCCTATTTTCTCTTCCTTCATCAATGAACACATCGCCGGTGACTAAAAAGAAAAAAAAGAAAGAAAGAAAAAGAAAAAACAGTTCAGACAGAATTTCCATCTGTGAAGCAATTCAACGTTTAGTGGGTGTAATAAGCGGCCAAATCAAGAAAAAGATTTTTTTCCTAATTAGCTGATTAATAGTATAGATTATTTCAAAATGGTAAGCTTCCATATCAACTTCTGTAGTTTTGTGATCGAATAAGTACGACAAACTATATGACATCCCTGCCTAATACGTTAGCCAATCTGTGAGGCATTTCATTCAGAAGACTATTGGAATGCAACTGACGACAACGAAGCAAGAAAAAAACAATAGGCAACGTTATGCTATTCTTAGAAAGAATGAATTTAGAGAAACGGCTTTTAAACGATGAATACCCCCACAGTGGAAAACGTAAGCTTACGTCGAGAAGATCTACACACTGCTTACTATTTCTTCAGTAGCGCACCGGTCGTTCCTAATTCCTCCCCCTTCACCTTCCCCATCCTCTATACCCCCATCCTCCACCCCCTCATCTCTCCTCTCGTAAATGAACATTGAGACAGCTGATAAGAAATCAATGCGAATAATGAGATAAACGCCACGCTGAGGACCAGACATCAACCAGGTATTACGCAAAGACGACAACAATATTCATATAGACATGTCCAGTTGTTCAAGATGGTAGTTTGCCACGTTCATGTACACTTGAATGTTTAATGTTGATCGTACATTAGTTATTTCGACCGCGCGCATTTGCAAAGTTTGATTCAGTTCACGGTGTGAGCAAAAATGATAGGCCTTTTAAATTTTTGACGCTGAAGATGTGCACATTTCTCACATTGTGGAATTTTGCCAACGATGCTGAAAAGATTTTTTAAAATTTTTGTCGATCTTTTTTTCATGGCATCATAAAATTTTCTGAAATTAAGTAATTGGTTCAATGCGATCTTTGCCCAAAAAATTGATGCTATATGGACAAATTCATGTTCTCATAAATCCTCGCACTGTTACTGGACGTGATGGGTAGAATAATATATCAATATGGCTGGTAATAGGATATGCATTTGGCTCTTAGATTAACTGAGAGGGCATTTCTAATCTTCGACGAATCGATGAGTATCGGATAATACAAGAGAGACTTTTCGCAAACTAAGAAATATGGTACTTCGATGCCTTATATACTGATAAATGAGCATGTCGTTTCAATTAAAATGATCTGGTATTAAAAAAAGCACTTTTACTGCAACCCATTTTGGTGGACTTGAAAAAAAGGACCATTACAAACTGTTCTTGAGGAAAATCAGGAAAATCCATAAGCGTATAGCTGTTCTTAACAAGAATAATTTCATTCATCTTCGTGGTGTAATTTTTCTTACTTCTACTGTTTTGGTATCTGGAATTTTATTCTCGAAACATTCCATAGAAGTATGCTTATCATGATGGACAAACGGACAAAGCGATGACACTATTTCAACCTAAATAATAAGCATCAATGATAAGTCAAAGAAATTCTATTTCTTAACGTTTTAAAATTGGCAAAGAAGGTGTAATATCGATATTTCTTTTTTTGAATATTGCCTCTACTTACTGAAATCACCTCCATGTTATGCTCACTGTGGAAAAATGGAGTTGCTAACTCCATTGGCTAACATTTACACTCTTCATTTTGAAAATAGTCTTTAAAAAATTTGCTGATCTAAAAAATTCACTCTGTAATGATACTTATGCTCAGAGGATGTTTGTGCCAATGAAATAAGACAGAATCCATCGCATCTCCCTCCCACTCTCCCTTATCCTCTTTGACGATTTGATGCAGAGGTGAATGAATGAATGTGATTTGAGGGAAATTGTGAATAAAACTGGAGCAGCAATACAATAAGTATCCATGGATTCTTTCTATTTCTGCTTTCTAAAAGAGGAGCAAATATTGGATTTCTTTTAAAAAAAAAAGAAAACTTCGTTATTTCCACTAAAGAACACACCAACAGAATTACCAGAAATCATGAAAAGATTATTTCAAAAAAGTAGCGAAAAAAATCTCCAACTAGAAGAAAATTTTTTGAAATGGCCACAATTCAAGAGAACTTATCTAGAAATTTTATGAAATTGTAACGAAAAGTGAGAAATGAAATAAATTATTGAAAGTGAATTTAGCTGAAGGAAAAAACATGAAATTCTCTCATAGTTTTTTCTATATAGTTTCGCTTGAAGGATTCAGCCAAAAAAGTTGAGAAAGAATTGCATCAGGTGAAATGTGTTTGTCATCTGATCTCATTTGCAACCGTCAACAAAAAAATGCACTTCGAGTCATAAGAAATATCGTTAAACCCTATTATAACCCCCTCCTCAACCTTTAGGGTCAGGAAGGGGAGAAGGGGGCGGAAAAAATGAGGAGGTCTAATGTCGTTGATAACCTAAAATTAAAACGAAGAAAATATAACCGAGTTTTATATGGCACATTTATCATATATATCCGTGAGCGTTGAAAAATTTCCTATTGAAATAAAGAATAAAATCGGATGATTATAGGATTGTAAACGATGTACAGAATGATAGAGATGTGATAAATTAATGTTTAGAATGCATTTTAGGGTTATTAGTGAGCTTTAAAACATATTAGTAGCAGTTGAAAGTATGAGCTGCCAACATTTAATGCAAATGAAGCAAGCAATAGTTCTATTGAACGAGAATTTTTATCAGATGATTGACAGCATTTTCTTTGGCTGAAAAAAATTGATGCAATGAAAAGATAATAGCAAGTATTCGTCAGCTAATACATCGTAAAATTTCGAGGAGGAAAATTTTTAATATTCTACGATATTTGGTCCACTTTCATGCTTCTTAAAAAAAGGGGAACTTCGAAAGAAAAGCACCTTTCTTTCTTCTGAATAAAAATTATTCGCCAATAAATTGCCTTTAATAAGATGTTTGAAAAAATCTATTCTCATATACGTGAAAAATTATATGTTGAAAATTTTGCAGGAAAGTTGAGGGTAAAATAACTCAGCCCTCATTAAAAGCTTGCCTCAACGAATCTTTCGGAGAAAATTTCGACCCTGACGTTTTACTCATTTTTTTACTGTATGATAACCTAAAAATTTGTCATTTGCATTAGGGATGACATCCTCCATAAATTGGATGTAATCGTTACAGCTTACGAGCTTTTTTATAGTTAATGCAATAAAAACTTGCAACTTTTTATTACATCAAAAATTCTTAATTTCTTTCATTTATCGTTACTTTCAATTTTTTGAAACAAAATTACAAAAGACAATTCATAAACTGTATGTATATTCATGAATTTCAAATTCATATTTATGCACATTTATGCAACATAAATATACTAGAGAATGAAAAATAAACTGAATTCCAATTTATGCAAAACATCGAATGAGCAAAATTTCAGCAAATAAAATTCAAACAATTTGTCGAAAAATCCACCGAAAATTTATAAAATTTTCAAACCAAAATTGAAATAGTATGCATTAAAAATAAAAAAGGCAGCACTATTCTAATTAATCATATCTGCAACAAAAAGTGCTGACATGAATTAGTATACAATCTATATGTAAATAACTTGAAATACTTATTTACATATTTGTTCACCAGCTATTTCATTATCTTTTTAACGTATGCATTTCATTGCTGGCTTAAGCGGACTTATTCATCGGTCTTTTACACCTAACATAACCTAAAATTGAAGCCTTTTCAACTATTATTCTTCTTATTTTGAGAAATGCATGAAATAATTAAATAAAAAAAACTTCATAAAGAATAAAGAGGGAAATCAACGAAGTGGTAAATATAACTAAGCAACAAGCTATTAAACTAAAAGCAAAACATAATGATAAATTGAAACCTACTTTGCAAAGAATTAGCTGCAATATACTTTGTTACAAAATTCTCTCTGTACACTGCTAATCATCTTTTTTTCTGCCAAAAAGCTCGTTAGATCTCGTCCTTCATTTAAAACAACAGAAAGCGTTGAAGTCTTATTAGATATATTAGAAAAAAGAAACGAGAAAATTTTTACGATTTATTTTAAGGGGAATAATAAATGAACAAATCGTAAATAAAAACAAATTAGGAAAAATTAAAAATTACTTTAATTGTTGGAAAAGTTTTTTTAAATTCAATATAAATATTATGATATTTCAAAGATAAATTACATTTATGAAAAATTGTGCATTTTAAACGATAATCTTTTATTGCTTTAACCTTTCGATCGCTGCCTCAAAATGGTAAAGTATAATAGAATATAGCTTTCGAGATTTCTAAGAAACTAAACTATACTAAAGCATTCTATAAAAAACGATGTTAAATTGGCAGCATTATTGTGCAGCGTTTTTGTTGATTACTCTCCATCGTATAATGGAGCAAACTTTGTTCCTCCTATTGCTTCTAGTTGTTTTCAACTCATCGAATTGTTAGGGTGTTGCATATCACCTGTGGTTACGATTATCACTTTAACAGATAGGGCCTTTTACATGTTAGAAAAGTATGCGGGGAGGCGATAGGACAGCACGTTGTGGAACCCCGAAAGCGATGGGTTTTTTATTTGGACACTATTTGACTTACGCAGTCTCCATTTCGCGTCTCATCACAGAACTTCTTAACAATTTACGTGTGCTTTCGTTCATCGGAGACCTTTTTCTATTGCTATGAGGTTTAATTTCATCTTAGACTTCAAACATTCAACCTGCTTTTGAAAAAGCAAGTTCAAAACGTGCAATTTCCAGCTTCATTATGGTGTCAAGTTGTACGTAAAGATAAAGTTGAAAGAATTTCGGCACGTGAAATAGCCGTGACAGAAGCCTGTAATGTGGCGCGTTTTTCGTATGCCGTTGCCTTAGTCTGTGACGGCTGCCCCTTACAACTTTCCATAATTTGGGCTATCTTCCCGTCGAAATGATCAAATTAAACTATAGTTCTGTCACGATCCGGTATTTTTCCATGTTGAACGTTTTGTGAACGTCTCTACAAAATGTCAGTGTTAAGCCCGGCCAATCATATCATTTCGATTTCCGCTATGCTTTATGATTGTGTCCATTATATCGTAAAATCATTTTTTACAATGAACTTTTCTTTTTATGATAATACCTATGCGCCATGTTTCCATTCAGCTTTTTTTCATTCCTATATAGCACCTCACAAAATTTCCTCATTTTCTATGACTCAAAGGAGGAACTAAGGCAAAATCCGCGCTCTCGACATCCCTCACAGAGATGCTGAAACCTATGGGGATCGGGCTGAGGGAGGCATGGATCGAGAAAATCTCTCGCGATGGAGACCTCACGGTTCAAAATTGATGGGTCATCTTTATGCGTGAGTCCAAGCGACAGGGGAGGGTAGTGAACTCTGAGCACTGGTTTGGATCACCGACTAGAGTCATGCGAGATCAGGCCTATCGCAAGAGAGAGATAGACGTTTCAAAACCACATCTTATAGATAGGAGTTGAACAATTAAAACCCCATAATAATTCAACAAAATTTCCCACTGTAAAATTGTTACATGATAGTTATATTTCATTGTTACACGACACAATAAATGCTAGTCAGCTTTGTAAGCAATTGCAAATACTGCAATATTGCAATAATGGAATTAGTGGAATTCCACTGAATTATTGATCGGAGAAAGGCAATTTCACGAGAAAACGTGAATAAAGAGACAAGCGGAAAAGCGAGCCGCCAACCATTTGCGAAGAAATGAATGCACTCTGATGGCGAAACAGACACACACAACTGACACAACGATGGTTAATTATTTTGAGGTACTGCTATAACTAATAAAGCCTCAGGCAAACAAAATCATCAAAAAACACCAGCCTTATTTAATATTTACCTACTGTTATCATAAAAGAAGAAAACCTACTCGAAGTAATGAAGTAACTGGTACTCTATGCTACAAAATATAAACATAAGAAATAATATTTAGGCAGAGAGAAATAGAAATTTTATGGTGGAAAAGTTGAAAAAAAAAGTACTTTACGTTTTGAAGCATAATCTTCATCACATTTTTTTGCCAATAGTAAAGATATCCGTCGACATACTTTATTTATTTGCTAACTGTAAAATGCTACAGGAATATCATAACAACCTACTCCTATTATGATGCTGCAATTTATTTCAACACTACCTATATGGTAGATTACTTGCTTTTATACTTCTAACACATGCTTCTAACACAAGATGTTAATATATACTTCTAACACTAACACTAGGCGCTTTTAGGGAATGGAAATGCCTTCAAAAAGAGCAATAAAATAATACCAGGTTTAAGACTCAATTTTTCAACTGACGCAGATAATACAGTATCCAATAAGGTTCAGTATTTTGCTACTACTACATGTTTGTGTTGAAATGAGGACGATATTAAAACGTAAACACAGAAGTGATGCTATTGAGTGACATCTGAAGCAATCGAAAGGCTAATCCAAAAGGAAAAACAAGTTGCCACATCTTAAGTTACAGCAAATATCAAAGAGAGCAAAGGAAAGAAAAAATAAAATCAAAAACGCATACTTATTACGCATGATATGAAAAAGCTTATACCAGTGAACTCACTGACACAGCAATAAGCTAGGTGTGGAACGTTCTATATAGGCGGACGATTTCTCAAGTATTTACACATAATTTCCTAATACGCTTTATGGTAGGATAGAAATCCCACAACAGTCGACGAATAAATTAACTTCGGTAGAGAAACTAATCGATAAAATCGATAAAAGTAATGATATGAGTGCATTCATTATGTGCATAGTAGACCTAGTAACAGAAAAGTACGCCAACGAAGAACTGCGCACTGCATTTCATTGCCAGTAGACAGTTCAAGAGAGCCGAGTCACGAAGTTCGCTGATTGGAAGAGTGCAAGTGCAATGTCACCAGTCAAGATGACATGTGTTTGATGGATAAGAATAAAACTAACAAACGCATGCATTACACCTAATAAATGAACAGCAACGCATCAATATCTATATCTATATATATCGATATCTATATATTCATTTATTTATTTATTTGCTTGAATACATACTGCTGCCAGCTGCGTGAAATCTACGTGATTAGATTTGTAGGATAAGAGTTACATGCACAAAGATATAGGATACCATAGAGTTTTGAATAAATTTCTTTTCAAATACCTTGTCGTGACAACTTGCAAATGAAAAATAGCTCTCATATCAATAAAACCTCTCTTCTTAAGCTCTCTCCCTTCTTACATCCATCATAAGTCACGAAAAAAAAAAATCTCCCTTCATGTGCATCTCAAACGTTGCACACTCTTCTCATCTTTTTTTTGAAAATCTAAACCACCAAAATAGCTATAAAATTAAAATAAACGAATCACTCTCCCTCTTTTATCCTTCAACAAATTCCTTCTAAAATCAACAAAAAGAAAATGCGTAATTTTCAGCCGCTAAATTATATAATTTGTTATACGGAAATAGCAAATAATCAAAGTAAATATTTGTAAACTCATAATTTCACTTATAATTTAAATGCCTCAAGTCCCTCGCATATAAATTCATGAATGCAAAAAAACCTACGTAAATATGATTGGTAGCTCATTATACAATGCAAATCGCTTCAATGAGATTTGCAATCGAATTCAAAAAGTATTATTAAATAGCGACAATTTTTGAGAAAAAGATTTTGTTCCACTATAAAACGAAAAATTAAAAATTCTATTTTTTTCTTTCCATATTGAAAAAAGAGAAGAGGAAACAAGGGAATTTTTTATATATAAGTTTTTCATAGAAGATCTATGCGCGCAAGGAAAAGGAAATGCCGCATTGAAAAATGGGCTTCTTACTTAGCATTTTAGCAATTCCAATGTGCGATGTCTGGAATCGATAATCACCAGTGACGTTATTTTGAAAGTTAGCGCTATGGATTTCAATCGAATCTTTGAAAAAGAACGCACACAAGAAAAAATATTGATTTTTTCCTAATCAATAAACCATTTACATTGAAAAATCAATAGTCATCAATATGCATTGCAATAATCAATGAAATAATTTCACTACAAAGTAAAACCATCGAAACTAATAGAATAAACTTTTTTTTTTCAGGAAACTTTCTTTCATTGACAAGTGAAACTCTAATATCGACAGCAGACAGCTTTGAGTGACGAGAGGCAAACAATCGAAAGATATGAGTTTGCCACTGCGATGGAAAAACTCGAGACCAATTAATCGAATCGATAGAATAGAAGTTTCGAAAATTTCATAATTTTTGACTGATGGAGCTACTGAATCGCTTTTTTATTGCAGAAAAAAGACCGAACAAATTTTGAAAAAAAATTTTTTTTTGGGGTGTGGTGGAAGGGGTGGGTGAGCGAAAAAGGCTATTTATTGCATAAATATTTCATTCAGATTGGATTACATCTTTAGTTTTTACTTTTTTAAAGCGTTATTGATATTTAAATCGCATTTACATTTCTAATTTAACGAACACTGAATAAGTACATTAGACATTTGGAATATATACTTAACGAATAATTACTTTCAAGAGGTACTCATAAATTAATGGTGAGTATACTATATCGTTCACCATAAATTTTTACGCGTCATTAAAATATCTTCAAGTCGAGTCCAAATTGACGTTTTCCATATGAAATAAAGCTGAATTTTAAAAATTGATCAGTGCCGACCAAAAAATGTCATGGTAGAAGGTGAGAATATAAGGTATTTTGTACCTCAGAAGTAGACCTAATACGAGGTGTATTGTATGTATTGTATCTCAGTGACACAATCGGCTGCCTCAATGAAAATTACTGCAATATTACTATTAAAAAATGCATCCTATGCAAGAAGTCTTACAAAGGGCCGAACAGCTGCTTAGTGCATCTTTGAATTGCCAGCGAGGTGATTAACAACTGAATGATTCGCAATGAAACTTAACAGCAAAGGTGCTAATTAATGTAAAATTATCTTATTCCCACTAATCCCCTCGTTTTGAGATTCTAAAAAATATTCCGCAAAATCGATCGTATATTCTATGGAAATTTGATTCCCAATTCTAGAAGCTACGGCCGTTCCATTATTGATAGTAGTCTCATTCCTGACGTCATCCGTAAGCCTAGTCGATGACAAACTGTTTCCAACGACAGCATTTAAATTAAAAAGTCCACCTCCTTATTTGCATTGAATTCGATCGACATTTCTGAGAAATCAATACAGAGGTGAGGTTCTGATCTTCGCAATATAGAATAATCGAAGAAGCATTTAAAACCATTCTAATTTTAAATATCACTATGGTTTTTTCGAGTATCTCAATATACAGCACCATTTTTATATGGTACAATTCTCAGCTTAAATCTTCAAGAATTTGGAAAAGGAGTGAAGAGGAGTCTTGGTGACTTAATAGACGCTTATTGTGGACCCCATTTTGAACAGCAGCCAATTATTCCCCCACTCCCTCCCCACCGTTTTCAACTGCAGCCACTTATACCCTCTCTTCCCCTCCCCCCAAATAAAGACAATTCTAGTGTACATCAAATGCACCACTGGTTCGACCCAATCGCTATGCAATATCTCGATTTTGATTGAACGATGCAAAGATGCTTTCATTGTAGCTACATTCATTTTCTTCAGTGATCTCGATTCTATGCTGCATTCATAGCACTACTCATGCATTGCTCTCAAATAACTGTTGCCATAAATTACCACTTTCTTCTCAGTAATATTCGTATAAAAATTACAACATTTCGAAATGTCTAACACCTGTTAGCCTATTGAATATATCACCTACCAAATATGCACATCAGTTAGTATTCTAATTTAAGTAGGGTGAACTATTTTGCTCTATTCCTCATTTCATTAATAAACGCGGATCGATTTATTGATTGATCGGCGTCAGATCAATGAAAGATTTCAAGATCACATAAGCCTTTCTACTATGAAATAAACGAATATATGTATTTTAAGTGAAAATAAAGTTCTCATCTAAAAGTACACTCATTTTATGTTTGTTTTTCTTTTCTTCATAACACTAAAAAATGACGTCACCTCGACGCAACGAAAACGTTAATGAATTTTCCATAATGTCACAATCTATTAGGAAATCACGTTCTGTTCTTTCTCACATCACAACCAATTAGATAATACTTCCATGGCAACTAATGAAAGAAAAGGAAACGAATATAGACATATTTTTAAAGGACATTTTTCTCTTTTTTTCTGATATATCCAAGAAAATTGTCGGAAAGTAAAAGTTAACTTATCGAGAAGAATTATCAACAATTTTTTCAGAATATCAACTAAGCGAAGTTCCGTAGGCTGAACGCCATAAGAAAAGAATGACTATGAGGTCATAAAAAACGCGCATAGAATTTACTGAAAATCAGGCATTTTATTATGGATATTAAACAAGTATTTATTGAGGATGAAATAAATTCATAGAAAAACTATTGAAAATATGCAAAAAATACAAACTACACAAGGATAATAAAGTTCTTTTTCGGACTATGATTTTTAGTGAATTTTTTATGAGTTTCTAAGCGTTTCATCAAATCTCTTGAAAAATTTGCAACAATTCACTACCTGTTAAAAATTTGCTCGCCTCTTAAATTTGTTAAAAATATTTTTCATTGAAATGTGTAAAAAAAGTTTAAATTCGCATAATTCGAACGTTATCTCACATCGATAAATTAAATCTAACAATATTCTTCGCTATTTAAGGAAAATGTTATGATAACAATGCTGAAAGTTTGTAGATAACGGAAATATTTAAATCAACAATTAAACATTTAAGAGCAAAAAAAAAAAATGATTGGTGCTGGTCGGAAATTGTTCGCTACCTTACAGCTTATTGAAATCCACAGAAATAACATTTATATTCTTTGTTCCAAATCTACCTAAATTCATCAAATCCTCTCAGTATTATTTTAATCTAAAACGTTAACTTATACACTGAAAAAATAAGTATCTGACATTTTATTTCCAGTTCTCTACTCAACTTCATAATGAAAGTATTAAACCAGACATAACATTGAACGTATGTTATATGGAACATACCTATGCACCTTTATTAATTTGCCGAATTATTTGATGAAAAATGTTAGTCTAATTGAGCATATAAATACGGGTCACGCCACTGGAAAGGAATGTTCATCAGTAGGCCGATCAAATCCTATTCCTTTTTCTATTCTCTCTAAGCGTCAAAATGCCTCTCAAGATTTAAGTAAAATTCTTATTGAAACATATGACACTATAATGACAAACTCCAGTTGAAATAAATTCTGAAAAAGAAAGCTCAATAATCCCCTCATGAGGTTAAAATATTCTAAAATAAGTACCTCCCATCGGAACATTGGAAAGCGTTTTATTGATCATCATCTATACTTTAACGACGTATAGTTAAAATAAGCGTAAAAGCAATTTAAAAGTGCTTCTTGAAAGAATTCATAGCAAATAGCTCGTAATGTTTGATGCAATGTGTGTGTGTATGTGTTTATGAAGGATAAATTTTCTATCACACAATATAACGTGCGCGTGAAATGCAATGTACCTATGGAATCTATAACTAGAAGGTGCACATGGACGTCTACTATATTAGAGATTAGCTCGGCTATACAATATAACTATGAAACAAATGAAACGCTATATACGGAACAAACGGAAAACTATGCACTATACCTGTGGAACATAGATTCCGTAAGAAAATTAAACAAGTGCACTCCTATCATTTCTACCTATGACATTTTATCGATGTCTTATTCAGATCTTGACGATGAGTTCATTATTGCATAAATGGATTGTTGCAATATAATTCTTTACTTCTGCATTTCTTTACATTCCGATTGTTATTGTATCCATACGAGTATCATTTAGGATTTTACCTATTCTATCCTTAATATAAGGATTCACTGTCGACAATGAAAAAATGAGGATATTTAAATGGATGAAATCTTTATAAAAGTTCACTTATAGAAGATTTCAATGAGGATAATATAAGTGAATAAATCGATAAACGCATTAAAAGTATGAAAAATAAGAACACTTTTTAGCAGAGCACTTAAAATGCCAATAAAGAAGCAGTTTTTGCTATCCATGAAAATCACTCATTCGAATGCACATATTTATATGACGAAATGCACCGCAAGAAATGGAATATTCTACGCTGTGATTGCGGAGTAAACGGAACACCTTACAGTATACCTCCCGAAGAATGGAACATTGTACTATACACCTCTGAGAGGAAAATTGGAACACTATACACCTATATATAGTATACCTGCGGAACAAATGGAATGCTACGCAGCGCACCTGCGGAAAAAAATGGAACGGTGCACTATGCATCTACAAGAAAGGAAAGCTGCGTTGCATAGTTGCGAAAAAAATGGAACGCTATACTTACGCAGCTACGAGAAGAAAGGAAAACTATGTAGCGCACCTGCGAAACGAATGGAACGCTTCGCAACACACCTGTGGAAAAAAGGAAATACTGCATATTCGGTACGATTAATTGAGATTAAATACAGCTTAAGTCGCAAATATGCGAAAAACAAATGTTTGTTGAACATAGACTGGATTCGTGTTTATAAAGGTAAAGTGACGTCATTCAAACAACAATTACGCTCTTTTTTTCCGCTTACACAGCATTAAACTGTTAGGAAAATTACGATCGTTCCTAGTCAGTGGTAGCTACGTCGAAAAAACAACATTTTAGAATTGGCGGAAAAAATATGCAAGCTTGTAAATGAGCTTTATCGAACGCAGTAATTAAACAAAAAATCTATTTTAAATAAAAACAAACCTTTTATAATCGAGAAGTGCAGAAGAGCCGTCATTTGGACGATCATTCAGCAAATCGTCGATTACATTCCAAAAAAAACCCGTCCAGTTGTAGTAAATGAAGCGAGAATGAACGTTATTATAATAAAGAAATAGAATCGTTGAAGATTTGCATCGAATAGTGAACCTGAAATTATATAACACACGTTATTTGAGTGAAAAAAATATTCATCGCAATAAAATTTAATGCGTTCTGATTTACGCAACTTCTAGTGACCCGACATCGCTTTAGCAGTTTATAGATGGTCGTTTTAGGAAGTGTTACCTCACTGAAATATGACAACAGTTCTTTCTACTGAAAGCTATTTGTATGCCAGACATATGAATAATTTTATCAATACATGCAACATCCATCGACCGTATGAAATTCTAAGGAATCTTTTATCCTCCTCACCCAACACATTGCTGAATAAGAAGGATTATTAAGCATGGATAATATGTAAAGAGTGTAAAAGAATTATTAGAAAATAATTTATATGAATAAAGAACACTTAAGGCATTGACAAAAGCATTCTATTTAATCCTCCTCCACATCAAATAGGTGACGAGATATGAAGATTTGCTCCTTAAATTTGACGAATAACTTAGTAGTGTAAGACACTATTACAAAGAAAACTACAAAGTTATCAGTGCCTGTGGCACTGAATGAAACTTTAAAATATTGTTCTTTGTTTCCGACATGCCATCAAATGTCAATTTTTTTTTTTGCCGCAAGATCGGAGATTTTAAACGCTAATGACGAGAATTTCCGGAATATTTTTGAAAACAACTCATTTAGAAATGACGCTCCTTCGATTCAAGTGGAATCGAACATACCCTTGGTTAACTCAACAATGCAGTTATCATATAAATGGATGGGCGGGTAGACGGACATACAGACAGACACATACATGCAGAAAAATTCAAGAGCTTTTAGAAACAAAGGTTTCTTCTTAGTGCGATAATCGGTACGTTGAAAAATATTTCTTCGATGAGAATAATAAAATATTAGTTCGCAGAAACTCCCTCGGTAATCAGCGAATTAAGCGACGAGTCAATAGACTCAAGTATTCGTGAATTTGAAAAAAAAACGAATAATTTTTCCCAATCCGTCAAAAAGTGCTTTAAACACGTTGATTGCAATGGTGATTCCTCTATCGGTCGATTGAATAGGCTCGTAGAAAAAAATTTCCAATGAAAAAATAAACAATCGCATAGAACCTGATTATTGAAAAGCAGCCACCAATTCGCCCAATCCATTGATGGGAATTTATCAACCAGAAAATAAAAAAATTTTTTTGAGTCGATTGGTGACCCCTTTTCGATCTGATTTTCATTGAACCATTGAAAATGATTCGGCCAAATTTTAGGCGGTATTTATGGGTATTTTTCTTATGGCATTATTCCAATTTTAGAAGTTTCTACTGGAACATGAAGTAAAACATTTTCAAGAGAAAAAAATCGAGTAAGAATCAGCAATTCTACTAAATACGATTTTAAGAAAGAATCTTGGAAATTTTCAACGGTTATATTTTTTGCAAAACTTTTTTAATCTCTAATATGTAAATGAAAGAAAATTTCAAGCAAACTTTCTGTCTAAGTGGACATTTACTATAGTTTATATAACCATACCTACATTTCAAACATATTACAGGAAATAATATAAAAGGAAGCAAAGAAACCCACAAGATCTAGAGATCTCTTTAAATATCGCCGAAACTATTGGAAAGGCATGTTTTATAGATAACTAGCGTAAAAATTTGCGAAGAATTGCCCAAGAATACAGAGGAATACCATTGAAATTTATTGAAATTTAAGCACGAATATTGACAGCCGGTGGTCAAGGATAATGGTGAAAGATGGTATAAAATGAAATGACTGCCAAGATAAAAATGATACACAGTGGTCGAGAGAGCCATCGTGGTAGTCGGTTGACAATAAACCCAATGCGCTTGATTGCACACAAACAGACAAACAAGTTCACCGGCCTCCTAACGTTACACTATTTTTCGTTCTTTTTTTTTAAAGGTATCTGTCTACATACTGCTGTCAGTTGGAAATATTTTTGAGAGAATTTTCTTCATATTAAAACAATAAAAAAAACATTTAAGTCTTTCTCAAAAATTATATTCACTCAAATTTTCCAAGAACATTGAAAACATAACAATTGCAGTAAATGTTTATATAGGCTTTTAAAAACTTTTAGATCCTCAAAAAAATCTTAGTGTTTCCAAAAACTGGATGAATAACGATGGTGGTGAAGAAATCAGTCATCCTCGAATTGCACTAAAAATATGAGAAAGTTCGCAGTAATTGGAGAAACGATATGAACAAAGATTTGAAAATCTAGAGGAAACGAAAGCAAATTAAGTTGGCATCATCTCGAATAGGTTTAATGGTGGCCATAGCAAATATAGGTAAAGGTATGAGGGTTTTAGGAAAGCGCAAATGTGCACATGCACGACAACACATTCTTGAATCGAGCGCATGTGGTATCTATACGTCAAAATGAACGCTACGTCTGCAGTGTAAACCTTAAAAGTTACCGTCTACAATTAAGTGAGAATCAGGTAGCGGTTATACGGTCACTACAATCGGATAACCGCTCTTATTGACACCTTCGAAAAATTGCCGAAAATCTTTTCGATTAAATTGGTTCACTCACTTATCGAACCAAGGAAATTTTTCGTAGTGTTTTACTCGTCAAGAAATTTTCAGCTGGTTACATCTTACTGGCGATAATTGCTTAAAATCACTGCAGTAATAAACTATAAAATTTATCTTTAAGTATATACATATGCAAAAATGTATATATAAGTGGACGAAATTTTAGTATGAAAATATAAAAACTATAAATTATGCCATGAAATTATATATGGATTTCTATGAAATTGGGAAAACTTTGAAAATTATGAAAATCTTAGTGTCGACGGGATATCTATAAACGCACTAAACAACGAAACCAAAATAAAAATGTTCTAAAGAATGAAGCAATGAACGAAATTCTAGAAGTGTGATATGGTTGATGGTACAACAAATCGAAAGAACTTGACAGAATCAACTTGTCATAAAGTCATTCCATCAACAATACCCTTGAAAAAATATGCATAAAAATTCGAGAAATTTCTTATTGATTTTTGTTTGTAACAGAATCAGATGTAATGACTGAATGAAAGCTAAAGATGGAATGGTTATATATAAGCAAAGAAGATGGAAAAGAAAATATCAATAACTTCAAATAACATTTCAGTGGATTTAATAGAAATATGCAAAAAGAATACTTCCCACACTAAGATATTTTCATTTTTTTATACTAGTGAAAGAAAGGGCTAAAAATGAAAAGTTAATAAGATGGCGTACGACGCCGAACAAGTACAACCCCGCTTTCACAATGCCCAACCTCAACCGCCACATATCTGTCAGCTGTTAGTTGAATCGATCTTTATATACCCATCGTAAAGTCATACTTAGCAATAGCGCACTTTCGGTAGATGCAATCTCGTTGACTATTTTCTATCTACCGATGCACCTCGCAACCACTCTTCACTCAGATCTACATGACTCGCAATACGTGCACTACTGGGTCCGATCCACCTCAATGGCACCCTTCCCGGCTTTCTTTGTATATTTTATGAATACCATTCAGAGTCCACTTCGTCCATCAAGTGACGTCTTTACTCCGATTATACTAAGCTTGTTGATGCTCGTCCATAGTACTTTTGAGTTATCGCTAAATTCCACTCTTTTGCGAGCGTTGTATTTAACACTTCACATTTGTATGACACTACACGAGGAGTACTGCTGTTGAATAACTCTGCTTCATAGGCGTTCCACACTCATACCGTTTTCCGTTTGTACCGCTTACCTCAATGGCATGACATACTCACAAAATACTATCAACTGGTGACACTTGCGCCACGTTGCAAATGTATTGAAGATTTTCATATGCGGTGATTCAAAAAGCGGAGTTTCGTGACCTATCAAATAAAAAGCCAACATTTCAGTGGAACAAGCGCGAATAATAACATGAAACACTTTGCCTTTGGCATCTAACAGTTCTCACTGGTTACATACTTTATAGTAGAAGTTATCAACTGATAAACTGACAACTAACTGAAGGACCCAATGCCTCAAATTTCATTTCCAGCTTAAGCATAGGAAGAATTCCTTTGTGAAAGACGCAACAAATAGATAGACACATGCATTTAGATGGATACATGCATTCGGACAGACAAACAGAGAAACTGAGCTTTACACTGTAATGCACAAATACGAAGAAGTATTTATGAGTATGTAAAACATCAATTCTCTAGCAGTGAAAAACGTTTTATCGATGTTGCGATGTACAAATAAAGACGGTGAACATTCCAAATAGAAGCTGGTTATCGTCACAAATTTGTTTCATCGAGTTATCCTCTGAAAATTTTTTGTTGAAAATATCAGGCCGACCGCTTAAAAAAATGTTGAAATAAATTTCGAAACAATTGAATAAAATAAATATTTTTCATTACCTAAGTAAAACTCTATCGCTCAACAACAACCAATCTTAGAAATTGCGTTCATATTACCCATTCGACTCACTTTGTACTCTGTCCCAAAATGATCTACCATTCATAATTGAGTGCTGTCATTCTCTGCGCTAAACCTATACGCTAGATCATCGAACATTTGTTAGATCAACAGTTACGTGGTCTTTGTTCAATTAGCCTTTTAAGATCAAATAAATAACTTCGAGAACGTGTAAACGTCTAATCGATATCAAAAAGGGGGATGACCTCTCCTAATTAAGGAAGAGGTGAGGAGGGAGGGAGTAGTCTTAAAAAGGTGAAAGAAAAAGAATGGGGGAAAGAGGGGAGAGGAGGTTGAATTGGTCATTTCTCATGTCACCATTGCATTCTTCAGAATAGCATTTATTTTTCGTCAGATATAACTTTTGAAACGATTAATCAATGATACTTGAAAAGCATGCATTAATAAAGCTTTTAGTGAATACAAATAAACATTGCTTCAGCAATAAATTTATTAAAGATCTCGCTTCCTTTGAAATACTCTATTGCTGCATTGTGATTTTAGAGGCTCCTATCAAAAACCAAATTTCATAATCGTCAATCTGGTAGATGAAAAAAAAAATAGATCGAAAAAGAAGATATTTCAAAGTAAATTTTTTAAAACTTGATAAACTTATCAGCAATAATGATACCGATGATAAGATATAGACATTAAAAAAACATTGAAAAAATTTAAGATTTGAAAAAGTACCCAAGGCGAGAAGTATATGAAAATCTAGATTGAACTTTACACAACCAAAATTCAGAATTATATCATGAAAACTACGTTAGAGATCCTACAAATTATATAATAAAACTGCGATTGATGGTCAAAGAGGAAAGAGAAAGTTTTTTTTAGTGTTACAGCATGAAACGAATGAAAGTTATTATCTGCATTTTCTCCAAAAGAACATTTCTGCAGTAGGAAACATCGATTTGACACGTTAGATGAACAAACAATATATATGATTACTCATATAACGCGCCATTTTTTATTTCTTTCCCAAAAGAAAACGGTAAAACGCGTCACTATGTGCTTTAAACCATTAATTAATTGATTCTAGTACCAATAGAATTTTAAAAATGATGGATGTAAAAAAGGAGTGAATCTGACGCGATTTAAATCCTTTGCAACAACATCTTAGTCTTTAAGTTTAAATTGAATCGAAAAAAAAACAAATACGATGTTCAAATACAACAGATTTGTTGATTAAATGCATAATTAAATAAAAAAGTAACTAACGATGAGTTCGAATGTCGCTTCTTCATAACTTTCTTTTCGGTTTCATCGGCGGTAATCGTTGGTTCGTTCTCTTCAGTACTCGATGGTGCTTGAGTGAAATTATCCTCAGTGGCTGTTTCCTGAAAAGTACAGCATTTTAGCAATAGATTGACCTTAATTTACTTTCGATTGGGAAAATAGCATTGTGTCAAACTTGTCACGTAGGATCATTTGCGAAGTTCACATCCACAAGTACTACCTAAAATTTTCTAGTGAGAACTGGCTGGTAGATACATGATGCCCTTTCAACCCCTGTAAATGCGACAGGGTCGCCGAAAAACAATGTTGGAGAGGAGGTGGGGGATGTGAATGGGGAGGGTGGAGGGGTTATGATGAAAAGAATTTAGAATAAGAAACAATAAAGAGAACAATGCAATATCGATCCATAATATACTTGAAAGATATATACTTTTATTAAAAGAAATAAAAGAAAAGATGAAAATTTTATGAAAGAACTTACTTCTTTCGAGTAATCGGTTCTGCGCACATTATTAATGCGATTCACCGAACATTCGGCTGGATCAGGAGGTTTGAGTTCACCTTTTTGCATATCACGAACTTTCTTCACAATTATCTTGAATGAGGGACGCTCTTCACGATTTTTCAACCTTTAAATTATATTCCATTTTCAGAAATAAATATAGTAATCTTATGCATTAACATATCTAAAATAAACCTTAAAGTGATGAATTTTTCTATCACTTTATAGAAAAATCACAAAAGAATACAGTGAAGAAATGTTTTTTCTTGTCGAAAAACAAAAGGATATCAGGAAAACCAATTATTATTGGAAATTCTTTGAAATTGTTGAAAAACTTTAGAACACTTTACCTCAACGAAAAAATGCAAAACGGGGCTCTATTTCATTTCAGGGAACAGAGGTCTTCAAATATTTGTTTGATATGTTCGAATAGAAATACAATGAAAATAAAAAAATTGATTCAATGATTTTCATTCGAAAAATTGACCTGCTCTTTACGCAAAAGAGGAAATATTGCTAATTTTATTTTTCCACTGAGGAAAAAAATTTGAAAAATTTTCCTCCACAATTTCCTCGAAAAATTGTTTTCCATTTACATAGAAGAAGAAAATTATTTCTTTAGAAATCACCTACTTTTTTTTACTGAGAGTCACATTTTTGAATACATTTTCTGCATATCACACAGCTATCAACTTGTGAAGGGCTCAGATATTGCAATCGCGAAAAAACTTTTCATCCGTCAACCCCGCAAGCAGCATATTACATTCGATGTTTTTAGTGATTACGGATGCACCAAAAAAATCTATTTTTAATTTAAGGACAGCCTAATTAAGAATGGAAAAAATTCGACAACCTCCTAGGCAGGACTAGAAAAGTGAGAGCAGCACTAAACAAATGCGAAAATCCTATCAAATTAAAGAAATTCGATGCAGCTGCGCTAAATGCAATAATCAAATTTTGGCCAATGAAAATCTCAGATATCAGTTCAAAAATAGGAAACCTTCTTTTTTTTATTGCATTACGGCAATAATAGTATTTTTTAGAGTCATAACAGTAAAACTATGTTTTATGCTACGATTGGTAGTGGTAAACTTAGTCTTCAATATGCGAGAAGTAGGTAGTACAAAAGATCTCGTCGAATGTTTCTTTTTCACTTCATTCCACCCCTCCCCCCTCCCCCACCCACTACCCCTCACACTGTCTCTCTACCCGACCCCGCCAAAGAATACCTTTCACTAAACGTCTAATGAAAAATAAAAAGCAGCATGAAATATATAGAAAACGATCGCTGACTCTGTAGATGCCACAGTTGGTGGCAACCTAAAGTTTTCAAAAACTTGCTCATATTAGCGCATTATTTTCTTCAGCGCATCCTGCCGAATTTTCAAATTGATCGACAATAAGTATTTATATTATGTGAAAGTAATGGAACGAACCATGTTGTTTGGACAAGATCCTTTACTGCTGCGGGAGTTATAGATGGCATCTCGGGCATTACACCATGACGAATATTTGTAGCTATCTTTTTCACTTCTTCATTTGGCCATGGCTTGACACCGAGGTTGAAAACCTAAAATTGCAAAAAATTCTCACTTTTTGAAATTCGCCTCACTAAACTCTGCCCCCCCTCCCCCCTCCGGCCAATATTTTTTCCATTTGAGGAATATTTCATCATCGCAGACAACTACGACACTATGTTTTATGGAGCAACATAAAATATGAAGCGATAAACTGCATAAAAAATTAAGAATGAATATCGTCGCAACATCTCTGACCTACAAATGATTCCAAAACAAAGGAATGGGGTTAACTAAAAAATTTTCTATGATAGATGAATTTATTTTGACTTCCGCTTCTAGATAAATGTTCTTTTAGGGCGATCATTGCTAAAATTCTCTTCACAATTATGAATAATAATTTCAGCAAACACTTTTCTTTAAGCACCTTCTATAAGCAAAACTTCTCTATCATTTCTTCTATTTCTACGATTTTTTCTACTACGATACTACTATTTAACCATCCTAGAATATATTCACTTCACAATCCTCCAAAATTTCTGGTTGGAACCACTCTACGTTACCACCTACCTCATATAGTAGAACACCATATGCCCAAACGTCACTCTTTTTCGAGAATTTCGGGGGTTTCACCAAAGTTTCAGGAGCCATCCATCTGAAACAAAAACGTTTCTAACGTCACTACTAAAGAGAGTATTACATGCTTGCTGACCTACAATACGGCCCAAATAGAACACTTTTAGAAGAACATTACGGATTGGCCATTCCACTGATCAGTCACCATCAAAATCTTCCAGAAGTCTACGCAGGCAACTTCGTCACCAGGTATATTCCACTGCAATTTACTTACTAATTAACATCCGGTATGTAGGTAGCTAGCCAGTAACAATTAAACAACTGTATGTAAGCATATTCAAAGTGCGCAATATTTCAGTCATTTTTTAATTCAAAAAAAAAACAAAGAACAAAACAAAGTAAGACGAGGATTCGTTATCGAACTAACCTTACAGGAATGTTAGTCATATGATCGTCAGCAACACGTGTTGCCTCTTCCACTTTACATAGCCCAAAATCACTAATCTTCACAACGCCATCTGCACCAATGAGACAATTACGTGCTGCTAGATCTCTATGAATACAATTCTGTGAATGCAAATAGCGCATTCCTTGTGCAGCCTGCAAATTACCACTGCTATTTTCACTTTACTGACAGATAGTTACAACATTGACAACTACATATACAATGGCAAAAAGATTTGTCCAACTTCACTAATACTACTTCTGTGTATTTCGTTTTCTTGGATTCCTCAACGACACTGACGATGTTTTTACGAATGCTGGGCAGGACTGACATGTGGAGCGACTGATCCTCATTGGAACTAGTAGAAAAGAAAGGAAGAGAAAGAAATGGTTTGAGGGCATCAAATGTTGTGGACCATTCTAATCCAGTTCAACATCTACTATCGCGATTCTGCGAACAAGCTATTCACAGTTCACCTTTTCCGACCTCATTATGAACTGGTCGCCATGGGGAAGAGGGAGGAAGGAGGACGGGGAGGGTTGCTACATTCGGTGCTCATTACTTGAAGTTTGCTCATTTATTTCTTTCATTTGATAAATTCAACCAGACCAAAAAGTTTTAATCTCTTCTTCTAATTCTTACTTCTCATCTTAATTACCTATTAACTTCTTCTTCGCTCTCCGCATCCCCTCCCTTTCCCGCTCTTCCCTTTGATTCATTCCCCGTCGTTTTGTTTTCATTCAAGCATTTTAGCCTACTTATGAGCATCTGGTGATGAGTCTCGATGAATTCTGCGATTGCTACATTCGTATTCCTACCCGAAGAAATATTCCCATCTGGAGCTGTCGTCTATCGTTCAAAAATTAGCATCGAAGATGATTTATTGGAAATTATCTCCATCTGCACTTAGAATAGCAATCATCAGACAAAACTTATCGGTGAGTTGAATGCAACGAATTCATTCATTCGGTATGCTGTTCAAAAACAAATTAAAAGAACTATAAAATAGCTTATCATTCAGAGCTCTATAAATTTCTCTATGCCGAAAAAAAAGTAAAATGACCAACAGCGTTGGCTAGCTCGTCAATTTAATTTTCATTTGTTGCTATGACGGTAAAATACAAATTTCAAATAAAATGACAAAAAAGTCGAGCCTTCCATCCCATCCCATATTTCGTATTTATGTTTTACCACCTTGTCAAAATTACGAAATCTGTATTCCATGATCCGGCACTCTTACAGAGAACAATGGCACCCTGGCTGCGAGCCGCGAACGAAGCTGAGCTCCTACCCCACACTGCGTACGCACCACTACCGTACCTCGCACCCTGCAAACGAATAGTAACACCCATCAGAGAAACTTGAAAGCTTGTATTAGAAACATGCAATTTTTTGCCATCGTTCAGCTGAGAGTGTCAAATAATGTCCCCATGCAAAATCCCAACCCGAAGGGGAAGTGCGCTTGCTGCGTAGGCCACCGTCCTCTGCAACCTTCGATTGGCGCAGCACAAATGGACCCTCCAGCAAATGCGTTTTTCCTCCTTCAATTGAACTAAAATTTTGCATGAGGACGTGACTTGACATTATGAATTCAATGATGGAAAAAGACTGTCTGTTTATTTCACAAGTTTTTGAGTTTCTGTGGCGGGCGCTAGCACTCACTTGGAGTGCAGAGTACGGTAGTGGTCCGTACGCAGTGTTGGGCAGTGGTTCAGCTGCGTTCGCAGTTCGCAGTCATGGTGCCGTCGTTCCCTGCAATAGTGCCTTACGACCCTTCATCATAGGGGTGTGCCAATAAGAAGATGAAAAACAACCAAGTGTGACAGTGAGATTAAAGTTTGTTTTTTTTTTTCTAAAACACTTACTTCAAGGCAAAACGTAACGCGTTCACCAAGAACGATATTTGCCTTCTGAGCATTGAGATGCGCTTCAAGGCTTCCACCAGGACAATATTCCATTACAATCGCTACCGGTGGATGGTTACATGCCACGCCGAAAAACTGCAAAACACATTCCCTCGTATATCAAAATGCCACTGTAAATTGCCGTGAATGAGAATATCCAACAAAAGTTTTTCATTCGCGATGCTAACTATAACTATCACTCCCTTCCGAAGAAATTTTTGTTTGTTCGCAGTAGTTGTGGCTGGCACTAGGATGTGCCAGCATTAACAGCTTATTAAATGAAGGGGAGGACAGTGATAGGGTGGAGAAGGAGGAAGGGACAGATGAAAAAACAAATATCACAATCATTATCGTTGTCTCCCTGAGCGCTCAATTTACAGAAACCCAGCTGTCACAACTTTTGTGACACAAAATTCCTAG
Source organism: Baylisascaris schroederi (assembly GCA_006503575.1). Lineage (NCBI taxonomy): Eukaryota > Metazoa > Nematoda > Chromadorea > Rhabditida > Ascarididae > Baylisascaris > Baylisascaris schroederi. The sequence continues at coordinate 63,975 of QEWY01001436.1, forward strand.
TTAAAATTCTTGGGTAATCGGCTTTGAAACGAGGATTTTTGAAAAGCTATGATGCATTGGACAGCTAATTTGAATAGTTCTTCGGTCATACAATCAACTCAATCAAATCTACAAAAACTACGCTCCATTTTATTCTCTATGAATTGTGCCCCATTTTATTTATATGTTCTATTTATCCATCTTATCGCTTCACTCGATATGCAGTACTAAAAAATCGCTCATTTTTCATATTTATACGAATTATCGGCAATATTTTTCATATTTATATTCAAAAGAGATTTCGTATTATTCGTATTCATTTGCTGAAAAAATGCCTTGCAAATAATGTAAAATAAAAGTATAGTCCTTGGCAAATAATTATCGCATAAATTTGCTCAGGGGAAAAAACTTGTTCCAATGAGAAATTGAAAAGTCTATTGAGGAATCAATTTCGATGATATTATCACTCACGTATTCATTACTTGATGACCTCGAAAGATGATTTTGCACTTATCGTTGTACTAACCATCGATAAACCACTTCTTAGGTTATCAACAACAGAAACAAATAGCCATAGGTCATTAGTGGATAAACGATGACAAGCATATTTGAAAAAATGAAATAGACAACCTTAAATAGATTACCTGAACGACGTTCTCGTGGCTATAGAAGCTCATCACTTTACCCTCACGGATCATTGAAAGCATTGCTTCTCGCATTTGATCCTTATCACCCACAGCGCCGCTTTTCTCATCGGCATCCTTGAACGCCTAAAAGAGCGGTTTTTCTTATCAATAAGCCGTCAGGAATCAAAAGTCATTTCAAAGAGATTCCTTCCGAAGATCGGATAAATGACCTACGTGGACAACGGAATCTCACTGCAAGCTTACGTCTGCTCAAATACCTACAACTGTAGTCGAATTTTTGCGTGCATAGCTCAACATTAAAGCAAACTGAAATTATAACTTTTCGCAAACAATTGTATTCAACCAATTTTCCCATTTATTATCGTAAAATTTCTGCACAGACCTGAAATTATAGCATCATGCTCACGTACTTACTACTGCTGAAGAAAAGATGGCGAAAAAACCTAATACCATTGAAAAAAAGGGTAGGAAGTTGTTCTTCTTTAATATAAAGATAATAAATATAAAAAGATAATGATGTAAACAGATATAAAAGAATAAAAGATGAAATGAAAAAGAGTATTCCTAGCAAAATCTTTTAAACAATAAGTTCTCTATTTATTATACGGGACATCTAATTCAGCAATCGAAAGGTAACTCTCTATCGGTTCTAAATGTTTTGCATATGTGAATCGGAAATAAACGAATCACCTTGATAACTTTAATAGCCACAGTAGTCGATTGCTTTCCATGTTTACCATCACAGGTGAATGTACCGATATAAACATCAGCAAAGTTACCAGAACCGAGCGGTGGCTGAAGACACGCTACTCATTATGAGGGAATAATACAATAAATCCCAATCATGGATGCTTACCCGCCTTCCAATCTAAGCCCTCCCTCCCTTTGCCCGTGCTCTCCATTCAGTGATCACCACTTCAACAGCATGACCAAGACTGTGCGGGTGAAGGGGAAGCGAGGATGGCAATGGTCTTTTCTTTCTCTTTCACAGAACCCAAGTGGAAAAATTTTGCTGCCGTAACATCTATGATTATGACTGAGCGCTTCCCTGCAAGAATTGTTAGGATTACGCAAAGCTACACCTCTTTGCACTTCATGTTAAAATTTGCCAGTGAATAGCAGGTTTTTACGAAGCGCTATGTCATGTGACGATGAGCAAACACTGAAAGGAAATAAAAATTACGCTAACGAATGCATCAAAGAACTGAAAATTTGCATGTGAATGCCAGAATTTATGAAAAATTCCAGAAGGAAAATCATTAAAGAGAACAAATTTGCCACGGCGTTTCTCATGGAGTAAGTATTTCGAATAATGCTATCGCCGAAATTTTTCCAAAGTAGGTCAACAATTTTGATCATCCGAATTTCTGCCAACGGGCGAACACTATTCAGCGATGGAACATCCCAAAATTTTATTTGTTTAGCCTCTATTTATATACTACGATCTTCATTAGACGAAAAACAATGCTGTCAAATTAGTGAATTCACTGAGTGATATGTATGGAATCCCAACAAGCGTTCCATGGGAGCGAAAGCCGGTAAGGATCATGCAACTTCCAATGACATCACAATTGAGGAGAATATCGTAGATGTTGTACAATAGAGATAGGTAACGAATAGAGTTAGAAAATGAATCAGATATTTTGTTATTCCGCAAGATTTTAAATTTCTGAACTTGAATTATCTAATCAAGAAAAAGGTTAACAATCCTTAAAAAATCTAGAAAAATCTAGAAAAAAAGTTTGAAAAAGCAGCAATTTTGATGTGAACATGAGGAATAATAAAATGCGATTTTTCCTTTCAAAAACCTTGTCCCTCAAATTTTCTGGTGATTTAGAGATAGGATTACTGAATTATTTTGGAACGTAGTTTGAGCTTATAGTAATGAAAGAAAACTAGTCTCAAACCTTCAAGTTTAGAAATACCGGACGTTTTTGGCGATGATGACTTTACTCTGACCCTTCCCCTTTCTTCATCTCCCATTTCCCGATTTTTTCTCTGCTCGCACCCTTCCATTCATTTGCTTATTTATTGTTCAACAAACACATTCCAGAAATGGATGCCGCTCAGAAAAGGAAGATGATTGGTATATACTATATCCATACTCAGAAAATTTCCGGATATATAGGACAACAGTCCAATAAAACTCGTTCGTGGACTACAAATTATATGTGGACTACAAATTAACAAAATAAACAGAAAGAGCCTCTCACCTTAGTTGCGTCGTAGCAAACCGATTCGTGTCGAACAAGCCATTTAGGTCGAGGGATACCATCACCAAGTCTTACGCCTATCGTAATTCCATTTGCGTCTTTAATTCGCAAAGGATGGAGCTAAAATTTTAATATATTAGTTCAAGTCATCAATTTATAACATTAATTCTATGGAAAATAACAGCAATAACAGCGATTCTTTTTCGACCTCCAACAGCTCTTTCATAAGAGGCGCCCATAACGGTGATAAAGCTCTGTTGGGTTACTTCATTTTGGGGAGTCAATAGGTCATTTTGGATCATACAACTATCGTTTGCTTTCATACACACTTGCAATTGAATCGGAACATCTCTCAACGACATTTCATCGATCAGAGCAATTACAGTTGCTTGAAAGAATTTTTTTGCAAGATCACCTAATGATTTTCTCCTAGATCAATCTTTTCGACTGTTATACCACAATAAGGAGACCATGAAAAGATGAGGAAATGCTCAATATTTGAGGAACCCTGGATATCTGATATGTGACAGATAAAAACCATCTTAAATCCTTCAACGGGATGAACAAATGAAAAAATACAACATCGGAAATAACTCCATCAATATTTGCAACAGCTTTTTTTCCTTTTTTAATTCAATATTTCATACGTCTTAACAACCCACAATTAATGAGAAATTGAACAATTTAACTAGATGAAAAAAATTGAAAATCCTCAAATATTCTCTAAATGTCATTTATCTTTAACAATCCCCACTGATATCCTCAAAAGTCAGCTTACTAAATAATGTCGACTAAACTGTCAAACCTTTATATAAGAAGGATATTACTAACATAGTCAAAGTTTACATATATTATTATGGATAAAAGAAAGAGTTTTGACTTAAAATACTTAAAGATGATTTACTTGAGATGATTACTTTGTAAAATTGAACTAAGTCGTAAACGGATGGCGCTTTGCGTGATTTCTTCAACGTTGAAATCTGATATAACCGACCGTCGTTTATCCTTAAAGAAAGTCAACTTGCATTGTTATCCACAATGTTGTATATCACATTTGATCATCGAGAAACACGCCATAACTGGAAAACGCATTAGGAGAATTAAGGGCACTCTTGTGCCGAATTATGTGCGAATGAGGCACATTTTTGTGCCTCGCTTAATCACCGAACATGGAAACGTAAGGTGATGAAATGTAATATCGTCTGCACGAAAGGGCGCCCTCCCACCTCTACTATCGAGCAGTTGTCAAATATGCAAGTCCCATTTTTTCTTTAGCCGATCTGTAAGGTATAAAAGAGAATTTTTTTGTTGGAAATCCCCATCGGTTCATTCCAGAAATGAATTACTAAACGCTTTGTTATTATTAGTAAGCGTTGCTGAAATCGAGCGATTCTGTGGAGTGGAACTCATAAAGGTGTGTACTGTGTCCGTTGACCTAACGCGTTTCTCCATCCTTATATAGGTGCCAATCACCACGAAACTGATGGTCACCAAATAAAATTGAGATGCAATTGCAATATATCAATTAAAATTGCAACGATGTATAAGCATTTAGATGAACAAAAAAAAATATGCAAAACCGTAAAAAAAACTACCATATCTTATTGCTCATCAATAATTCGATAAATGCGATAATAAACAAATAAAGTTAAACGCCGACCTACTCATTTCAAGTTGATTCCTTTTTTCCAGTGCTTACACTCACCAATATGTTAAATCAATCGTACATAAAAGGTCGGACTTACGGATTGATTGTGAAGTGAGCGACTCGTTCACCGGTGTGTATACTCAGCACTATTCGATAGGCTCCATACACTTCGGTACCTCGTACAACAAAGTCGCCCTTCTTAGACAGAAGAGACCTGAAATACAAACAACTTGCTACGGTAATGAACATCAGGCAAATGACCAAAGGTTCGCGAAACTACAACAAATGTAAGTTGAACAGTTTGGCAATGCGCTGGAAAGATGGGGCTCCTATTCGGGTATGCATCCACGACTCCGATTGGGGTGTGCATCCAAGTCGGATGTGCATCCCACGGCATAGGAACATATATAGGAGATATATGTGCAGGAAATTCACCGTGAAAATTCAGGATGAGACATACAGTAGTATCACCAGAATAAAACAACCAGCAAAGAATAGCACTAATAAAATTCACAGTCATTACCAAATTATTTCAGACGGGTGGCGTTTGTTTACAAGTAAAATTTACTCCCAATAAGCACTATTATAAAAAAGAGTGAAACATACTCGGCATCTTTCCGTGAAATGAGTCCATGATACCAGCATTGTTCTTCCAACTTTTTTTTGTCAGGTCGTTTCGATTTTGTCGATTTCCTTTTCAGATCCGGCTGGATATTGCTCATTGTTGACGCTAAATCGAAACGATCATATACCAGCTGCACCGAACAGCAGTCATAGACAACCGCCTCCCTCGCCACTAATTAGAGGGACGCTAAACAGGTTGGGAGTCACACAAATTTGTGCTATTATCACCACACGGTACACAACGAATACCAACAAAAAATATTACTCATTAGCTTACTCGTTAAGAAATTAACAGAACAAGAAACAAAATTTACTCGTCAGTTATTATGCAAAAATTTTAGGCAAAGGTGTATGCAAGCCGTCACGCTTTGTGCCAATTGTCATCTTATGCAAATTTCCATGACGCATTTCTGGTTGCCCGCTGGAAATATTTTATCGTTCAATCATCGAAATAAAAACAGAAAACAAGCACAACGAAGGATTGCAATTGTCCATTTGTAATATGACGAAATGTTTCTTTTTTGCAATACTTTACACCTCTTATTTTTATTTGATGGAAACTTTGCCGCAGACGGACACCAAATTACGTCCTCTCGCTTGCCGGGAGAGAGCTACTCCAGCGGTATTCCAGCCTTTTTTTAGTAGAGCGCTCGGCATCTAATCCTAATTTTCCAGGGGCAAAAATCGACAGCATCCTTCGTACAACAAATGCTTGAGCTAAGTGAATGACAATAGAAGCCTGAACATCACTTAAGATAGACGTATGGAACATCGAAGATGTCAAAAGACAATAAACCATACCGAAACCTCTTCTGAGTAAAAAATGAAGATCTCGTTTTGTAGGCAATCTTTTATACTAATATCAATGTTGCATATAATTTGCATCATAGAAGGAAACAAATTCAACAAGATACTAGTAAGACGAAGTTACAACGGGATTTGCATATATGCCGTTACATTTCCATCTCTATTGAGGCCCAATTTGGGAAAGCGCGATAGGTAAGTTTGCACAATATGCACTATTAGCTCCCGCTTATATGAGCAAGCAATTTCAAAACTAGAGTATGCAAAGAGTCATGCCTTCATATTCTAACTGACTGCTCATGCAAACCTTATAAAAATTGCTTTTTTTTGCATGCCGATCGGCGAAGAATTTTGCAATTTTTTTTTTCATCTTTAAAGGACCATAATTCCTCGAAGTTCGTAGGCGAAGACGGAATATGATATAGGACGTTATCATATGGTTTACGTTACGCCGAAAAGAATTTCATACCTTTAGCTTCAATGGCTCATAAGTTGAAACTGTCAGACTGACTGATAGAAAAAATACAAATATACACGCATACATAAGATACAACTCATTGGTAATTCATTTTTTCGAGGGAAATTTACCAAAAAGTACATAAAAGCGTTTGGATTTATGCTAAAGGGACTCTTAATGACATAATATTTTCACAACCCTACCCAAGAAAGCAACCCGTTGCATCGGCATTCCAAAAACAACAAATACTGAGAAATTATTAGTCGTTCAATTAAACCTAACGGTAGATACCATCGAATTATACCAGCTAGTACCCATAAAACCGGCTCTATTAGCTAATCATAACAATTAGCACGACAGGAAAACAAAAATGCTAACTAGTCAACATTGAACTCATAGAGTGAGACAGGTAAAAGTTGTATGGTAAATACAGCTAAAGAGTAATTACTATTGGTTGAGAAATGCTCTACGGATAACACGTAATGTCTGCCTTCGGTAAAGTACTTCAGCGCTTTCAGAACCACTTCCGATTATTTGTGCTGGTAGATACACTCAAACACATCCATAACATCGAAGTACCTGAGAAATTCCAAATTTCCCGCAAAAAGTTGCAATTTTTTATAACTGAGAACCTCACCTATGAAAATGGATAGTGGGGATGCTCCATCCTTTCTCTCAACAGATTCACCAGAATATGATTTCTTGCAACGCTATGTACGAAGGTTCCTTCCATAAAAGAAAATAGCATCTGTTAGTATGGCTCAAAGAACTTCAAGCCTGAAAAATTCATTTTTAATTGGAGAAGAAGAAAACATATGGAAACGAAAGGATAAGTGCATAAGCAAATAATCGCAAACAGTTTTAGAGAACAATACAGAATCATCGAAGTTGTCGTCACACGATGACATCATATATTTTTGTTCATTTTGTCAGAATCGTACCGAAAAACTTCTCGAATTTATTTTTTACATAAACTCGCGTATGTATTGTCGAAACCCAACTCATATTCTTGCATAATTAAAGAGCACCTAAACCAAAGAGCGCTACGCCAATCTCACCTATGCAATTAGCAACGACTCTGTAAAAATAATAAACTACTAGATAAGCTCCATGAGTTATTTAAGTAAAGTAATTATTCACTATTTATTATTAAGATGGTTATAAATACAATTGCAAAAATTTGCATATTCTAGAGTTCTCAAAAATTTGCGTCTACAAGGGTATATTTAAGTGAATAAGAATCACAAAAATTCATTCGTAGATGTTTCACTAATACTGAGGTGGCTGGATCGGATCGAGATGTCTGTGATACTGATTTTGCTAATTTTGGCAATTATTGCCACGGCCGGATACCTCGTTATGAAGGTTCATTTTACAACCGTCTTTAAATTTTGAATTTATCCACAAATGTTTTGCAAATATTCTGATTCAATAGTCACAAGAAGCCAAACTCTGCACAATCGACACCTCAGGTGCTTGATTTTTCGGGGCATAAGTTTCTCCTTGATTACAGTTCCCAAACTCGTCATCAGTTATACCACTGCGTGTTGTGTCACTTTGACGACTATATAGACTCATCAAAGCGTGTGTAACACATAGCACGCTGAGATCTTATCAAGCTTCAATCGTGTTTAAAGTTTATAAACTTGGGTGCGGAGGAACTTGTTAGGTTTTTTGATAAAATGCTAAAAAATATTCGCAAATGCCGAAATGGTTACTTGCAGAATCAACAGAAGGCGCTAAGTGGTGCTCCCATCGAAGGTGCAGCAACAGTCAGCCAAGTATGTCTCTCTTGATTGCATTGCATTTTCTAGCGATGAATTTCATCCTACTCGCTCATGTTGAACGCATAGCGATATAGTCAGGGAGTAATATCCTAAAATGTTTTCAAGCTGCTTGAAGTGAATTCAAATTGCGCTCAAAATTTCACTGCTTTCAGGGCACAGAAGCTGCTCCTCCAGGTGAGCCCGCAGCGCAGCAGCCAACTCCTTCGATATCAGAAGCAATACCACAAGTGGCGACTGAAGCCCCACCTGCTGAGGCTCCACCTGCACCACCTGCTGAAGCTTCATCTGCAGCACCCGCCGAAGCTCCGCCTGCACCAGCAGCCGAAGCTCCGCCTGCACCACCAGCCGAAGCTCCGCCTGCACCACCAGCCGAAGCTCCGCCTGCACCATCCACTGAAGCTCCGCCTCCAACACCCGCTGAAGTTCCAGCTGCACCACCAGCCGAAGCTCCACCTGCACCACCAGCCGAAGCTCCACCTGCAGCACCAGCCGAAGATCCACTTGCACCACCAGCCGAAGCTCCATCTGCATCACCAGCCGAAGCTGCATCTGCATCGCCAGCCGAGGCTCCACCAGCACAGCCCCCAGAAGCTGCTCCTGTGGGTGAGAATGCAGCTCCAGAACCATCTCCTGCTGAGGGTAATGCGCTACAGCCTCCACCACAAGGTGCACCTGACGCTAGCGCCCCACCCCCTCCATCCGCAACGGTAAGAACATTTTTATTTAATTGATAGAATGCATTCGGCGTGTGGCGAAACATTAGTAACATAAAGTATTAGCCCGCTGAACCTCCAAGCAAAAATATTATTCGAATATGCGACATTAAACTTCTTCGAGAAAAGCATAAGCATCCACTAACGCTTGGTAACCAAAATGAATGAAGCTGAGGTTCATGGGGAAAGTAATATTCGATTGACTGAAGGTGATTCAAGAGCATAATAACACTACCTCCTAAACAAAACGTGTTGACAAGTATATCAATGTGTTCAGGATAAGGTAGGTGCAGAAGGTGGAGAAAGTGCGCAAGCAGAAAGCAAAGAGGGATCTGGAGGAAAATCCAAAGACAGCTCGGTTGAGAAAGGGTGAGCTATTATTTATTAAATAGGATTCATCTGATTCACCTGTCGATCCGTCGATTCGCCAAAGGTCGGCACGGATCTGTCGAGTTCCATTCGCTTGCAGTATGCGCCTTCTGCCTCGAGCGTTATCCAAGCAGGATAGGCACTGCTAAAACTAATTTTAATATCATTACAAGATGATGGTTGTTTCCGAAAGCGGTTTGCATAATGATTTAGCTAGAAGAAGTGATAGGGCAAGTGATACACCAATGGTCAATGTGCTCTTGCATCGATGATTAGCAGTTTCATTCAGCTGTTGCCCGTAGTGAGGAATGGTTCCGCATTCCACTCTAATAACATTAAGAAAAGGACATCATTTCACATGAAAGCATAACTCGAAATGAGCTTGTCTATAGTAATGACGCATCAACTCGAGTTGAGCAAGATTTAAGAGAAGATTCGAGTAGAGTTCGGTTATGCTGAAGAAAGTTGGCTTCAGGTATGAGGAATATACGGCTCATAGTAAATAGTAAGATAATGACGTATCGAGATGTGACTGCATTTTACTGTTACGATATGCAGCTATGAGAGTGTTAACCCCATGGTTTGCAGTAATTGTGCCAATAAGAATAGATAAACTTGAACGGATACACGTGAAAAGAAACCTTTACCCAATAGTCTTATGATGATTGCAGATCAAAAAGTAAAAAGAAGAAGGTGCATAGGAAGAAGAGCAGTAAAAGTAAAGGTTAGGCGGTATTCATATTCCTTTCTGGGTATATTAAAATATATTTTATTTGCACATAATGAAATGGCTATGAAAGATTCGGACATTACAAGCAACAAATTTCTGAAGAGCAATGAACTGTGAAATTTTCGCAATTATTTAGGGAAAAACACGCTTGACGAAACTCTTTCCTCATTGTTGCTTTACTTTTCCTTCCCTTTCCAATAAACCCGTTCTTTTTCAATTAAATTGGCAGCAATTTTTTCCTCCTTAGAGGAATTAGAATATTTCCAAGAATATTATTTTTACCCATCGTAATAAGTATATAGATACACATAATTCTTTTGTCGCTTCCGAGGACAATAAATTTTAGTAACCTCATACCTCAAATATAATGAAAATAAAGTACGGATAAGATTTTTTATTGATTACAGAGCGTAAATCAAAGCCGAAAAAGAAGAAATAAAGAGAGGTGCATGGAAGATGATGCCGAATATACTTCACAGGCTGGACTACGGCAACGGGCATCTGCATAAATATGGCGGATCGGCTTTTTCACATTCGACGAGCAAATGAATAACATATAAAAGTGGCTGAGGATGCATACTGGATGTTTTGCAACAATTATCTCATTATCACTGGCAATTGCAAATGGAATAACTAATAAACTATAGTCACTAATGAATGACACTCGTGATAAGCGTTTCTTCGGAGCACTTTATGCATCCCTCATATCGTGCTTGACTAAGTTGATGGATGTAACCGAGTCCCCATATGCCTCTGATAAAAACATATCGAAATCCAGAATGTCTAAATAAGAAGAGGACACTAAAGCTCAAGCTAACGATAAATACCAGCAGTAGCTCCTGCTCCAAAACTTGGACCAGTGGGTACTTCCAGCTCCGGATTTAATGATATCGAGACCACTATTTCACTTCGGGAACTCCAGATCTGTCGATCTCCATATGTCAAACCTTGGCATCGGTTGCAGTACATAAATATGAATGCAGAATATGTTAAACAATGACACCTTGGAGTTCAAATAAAACGAGGAAACCCAAGAGGTTACGGCTTTATGAGCATAGTAGGTCAAGGACGAAGGACAGCTGTCACATACATATGACGGGAGGATCGCAGTGCACCTCCTGAACGAATATGTCCCCTAGTCCAAGCATGCCACTTCCAAATCTAGAAGATACGAATCCCGAGGTTCCGACGAAAAATGGAGCGATGCTGCTTAAACTCGACCTACCTCGAGAGATAAGGTGTCCTCGTCGGATCTTGCTGACCACTGAGGCGAGAAAGGGGGCTGTCGAAATTTCTTTTCTTGTCCTCACGTACCCTCATATTATTAAACTTGCACATGATTTTGTTCGCTGTTCGCTGACATAGAAATGTGGGTCGAATCCACTATCGATCGCAACTGTAACCGAAACTCGACTTTGCTAACTTACTAACAAAAAACTTGAATGCCGTAAAATATGGCATTGCGGTCACTCACTTATTTGTACTATGGCCATTTACACCAAGAATAAACTCTCCTTTAGCAATAAAAACGATATATGCTTCATAAAATAAATAAATGACGTCACTGAAGAATGTCTATCTATATTTTTAGAGCATTTTCTGCATACAATACTCGTTGTAAGGAAAACTGCTAATATTTGTTGGCTGAATAAATTTAAGCTAGTAAAACTTTGCATGCAAAAAGTGAATTCACGAATACAAACATATTTTTACACTCTATTAAAAAAGCGAACATGTCTAACTATGGAATCACTTAGAATAACCAACGTGAACACAATAAACAGAGCTTGAGTTGGAAAGAAACAACGAAAAACTATACAAACCTTTTAGCGCTCATCATTCGGTTGTGGGCTAAGTTGAAATATAAAAGATGAAACCAGGAGGGAAAGAAGAAGTGGCATGGACGGAGTGGGAAAGCCAAGGAGGAATTCCGGAAAATGGGCAGGATGTCGAAAAACATCGTTCCGTCTTCATTACCAGTCTAGCAATGTTTTAGAAAAAGACATCAACCGGCTCCTTCATAAACCGTTTTTCCTTCATCTCATTCCTTTTCATCCTTCCCCTTTCATAAAAATACAATGAAGAGCTATAAGCCACGCATGTAAAAGTTTGAAGCAAGGAACGGGAAAGGAATCTAACACTACAAAGATAAGCACCTTATACAGGTGAACGATGAAAGAAAATTTTCACCTTCCCTTCTGAACAAAATAAAGAAACTTAAACGCAACTGATAATTCCTACGCCTCCTACACATCTTAACTTACGATTTTATAAATTCAAAAAAAAAAATCGAAGAAGAGACCCTTTGAGTGGATGATCCATCCTTATAAAATTTGAGTGAACTGTTACACTTGCTTTACGATTTATTTACAAAGCACACTTTTTTATACAAAAAAATGTCATAAAATATATATTCAATAAACACTCAAAATATCAGCACTCGAAACGCTGATAGTATCCATAATGTGTTAACGATCTTTTTGTAAAGTTCATTGAATAAAACTTAGACGCAAAATGTTACTTTTAATATTCATAACTTTCGATAACTTCTTCTAGCACATCCATAATCGCAACGGCTACTTCCATAAATGTTTTCACAGTTCTTTCATTTATTTTTCCAAAAAAATTTCTCGGCTCCTTTGAGTTTTCGCTGATTATGGACGATGAGGATTCATAAAGGCATGAAGGATGAAAATGTTGTAAATCATTCATGATTAGAAAGTACGGAGGTTTTAGAACTTTCGCAAAAGTACTTTTAATTCGAACAATTGGCCATAAAAAACTAAACTCCGAGCGATGTTGCCAACTGAATGCTTCAATCCTTCGGATTCGAATTGATAGCAAAGATACCATCAACTTTAAGTCGCCGTCATCATCGGTATTACAAACATATTGTGGATTAATACCGAAATAAATGACACAAAATGAGCCACTCTACATTTCCAGGATAATGCTGATGGTATTGTCACATATTTGAGGAAGGTATCCTCGAAAATATAGCAATTAGCAGCAATTCTATTTCCATCCGGAAAAGCAAAAACAATTCGCATTTGATATTGCAAAAACAATGGATCGCTAAATTAAAGAATTGCATTAGATGCATATGTGACGATGACCAGAAAAAATTGAAATACACATGATAAATCGATGTACATAAATTACAAAGAAGTAAGTGAAATAATAAGATGCAAAAAGCATCAACATTACTTTTAATAGCAGGATCTTTTTTCTGCATTTTCATAGAATATTTTTTTCTACCAAAAATATTCGAAAATTTTTTCTTCTGCAGTAAACAAAACTGATAAAATTTTATTTAGAATGTATTGACGAAAGGGGGCTTCAACAGTATTAAGAAGTAGAGAAAGAGAAAAAATCAAAAGTGAGAGAACAATTTGACTTATGATTTAAAAAAAAAAACATTTAAGAAAAAATTCACCAATAAAGAAGCACAATAAAAATGAGGGTAAATATAATTAAAAGCGAATTCACATCTACAATAAATAAAAAGAAATGTCAAACACTGTGCAAAAATAAAGGCGTCAAATATTCCCGTGCATTGACCATATTTATTAAACTCATCATCAATCATTCTCAGAGAATTTTTCAAGAAACTTCATAGTTCCAAAATTTATGTACTTTTATCACAAAATTATTACTCACCTCCATTTATAATATTGGCCAACGCAGCTGAAATTCTGTGAAATTTGGCCAATCCTCTCACTCTTTGATTTGAGCACCACCACTCTTGGGCATCATCTATTAATTCACTGCGGAATTATGGTCCATCCTCAATGTGTCAGTTGAATTAGTGCAAGGAAGATAACGTTGCCAAATTAAATGAACTGGAAATAATATCTGACTGCTAGCTAATTTGAGAAGACCTAAATCATTTTTGATTCAAGTCAATAAACAATAGATTTCAAAAATCACAAGTCAATAAGCAATTTTACATCATCTTGTCGATGTATATTGGTTGGGCTGAGTAGGTGCGATCTGCGAAGTTGTTGGCGTTGACACAGAGGAAGCGCTAAAAGAAAACTGCATCGCTACAAACATAAATCTTCATCTTCGAACACTTATCGCATCTCTATTATCATTTTATGTTTCTCACACATACTTAGGTATGCTCCTTATATGGGACGCTGAAAGAAATGAGCGAAAAAATTAAATTAAGAAAAATGTCCTTTCGAAAAATATTCAAATGTCCAAATGTCCAAACAATTAGAAAAATGTCCTTTCAAATGAAGACAAATGAGGCTTAAGGAGCCACTTCATAATTCTGGCAGAAGCAGAAATTAACTCAGAAGGTATCCGGATAGTCATTCCACTATATTTATCGCGACTGACCAAGAAGTCCACGTCAACTAAAATCATCTTTTCCAAGTTTTCCCCCCCACCACAATCGATTCCACCTCTCCTTCCCTTTCTTAGGGAAGCTATCAAAAATCGACTCAAAGTAAGGTGCAAATCGTTCCGAAATCTTATTCTCATTATCTTCTGAATAAGCCGCTAAGGCGTGCATAGTAATAAATTTGATATGCAAGTACTTAAGCACATTAATTAAATCAATCCTCACATGAACAATACTCTCGTAGAGGCCAGTTAAAACCAACTCAATTACTAACCTCTCCTTGTTGAGTTGCGGTGTACCATATGCATAAGGAGAGGTTCTTAGTGGTGTTGATAGTTGTCCTGTCATTGTTGACTGAAAGAAATGAATACCAGGACAAGTCATTACAACGATACTAAAGATACGTTAGCTTAAGGCTGCTCAAGTTCAATAATGTAACGCTCATACCAAATAATAATTTGTGATTACGCATCCTCTAAACCTCTAGAAATCTTCTACCTTCTACCTCCAGAAATTTCCTTGCGGTAATCACAATCTGCAACTCTTCCCTCTCTCCTCATCAATTCGATAACCCTATGCAGATTGCAGTGGAGGCAAATATTCGTGCAGCAATAACGGACCCATCCAAGAACTCGTGGATAGACGGTCGAAACGTGAGGTGCTGATATCGCTGCTATAGGAGTTATCGTTTGTCCAATAGGTGGGGAATGTCGAAGTTTCAATAGATCTGCGAGCACTAAAATATCAAATTATCTTCTCCTCTACTCTTCTGATGAAGGTCAGCCGCTAAATATACTAATAAATAATTCAAACTCTTATAAGCGAAATTATAAATACAACGACTCATAACCGATCAATGAAAAGAAAGAATAAACGAGAGAAGAAGAAAAAGTGGGACAACAAAGAGGAAATTCTTACGAAACATTTCAAAGATAGAGTATTTTTCACAATTTTCTGATGCTAGCAGATTCGTTCTGCAAAATACTGCTCTCTAATCGATAAATATGCAACTATCTGCAGAATACTGGATAATGAACTGATTATCACACCAAATCCTCCTTATTTCTCTTATATCTTTCTTCTTTTCCTCTATGAAGGGAATGAAATATTGACTAGCATTGAGAATTTTACATTAAGATTCATAATGATGCAAAATAATAAAAACGGAAGCGCAACTCTCAATACACAATAAGCTCGTTTGGATTTGTTAGTCGATCGAAATGAAGCAAACCAAGGAGTTCGCTTTTCTGTATTTTTCGGTTATGGGCAGTTCCCGGTATTTCTAGGCCTCGAATAACACTGTCCTCTCAATCTCTGTTATCGTAGAAGTAATGAAACGTCGGGTAAATCTTTAAAATACGTAAACACTCCACAAAAAGAAAAACTGCACAACCATATTGGTATCAACAGAATATAACCGAATAAAAAAATATTAATTCATTGAGTGATTATCTGCTATTCTTAAAATAAATGAATACTTACTTTTTTCCTTTTTATCGCATTTTATCGCCCATTCTTCTGCGTCCTTTTTTGCTTTTGCACATTCACTCATAAGATTCTCCAACTGAAAATATGACTTCCACTTGAAAACACCCTGCTGTCCCCATGAAAACTCTCAGCGCAATCGGCTCATTTGAAACGATTGACTCGACAGCTTCCATCTGCTTCTAACCAGATGACCATATTTACATCCATTTTTTAACTCATGAAAGTTTACTAACTACCAATACCCTAGCATATACTGCCATCATCTTTTTAGAATTCAAAGTCGAAGTTGTTTTTAAAATACATAAATGATAAGTGATTGAAAATTCCGCTAATTAGGTATTAAAAAGAACTTTTTCTGAAAAATATGCAATGCAATCGATTTTTCATCAAATTCACTGCCTTATTCATTTCATTTGATAATCGATTGTATTATGTAAAAGCAGATAGTAAATTAAAGAAAAAAAACGAAATAACACCTTCTTATGTTAATGCAATGAATATTTCCAACAACAACCAGCATAATCTAGAATAACTTCCGAATGCACAAAACTCAATCAATCAGCAAGTTTCGACTTTTACCATCATCCATTAGTGAAATAAAAACCTCTGAATCAAACATTTGCACCTTCAGTAAAATAAAATGAATCGCATTTCGACAAGAATCATTCGCCAAAACGAGGAATATTGCTACCAACTGAACATAAATTCTATCAACGATCCCCTTATCACAAATTTATCTTATCAAAAAGATAAACTTCAATAAATATATTTGCATATTCATAAGAGATTTCGATGGAACATTATTCTGTCCCCCAAAAAATTTGGCTCGTACCCCAATGGCATCATGCAAACTTCAGCAGCTGAATTGTAAAGTTCGGTCGCTGGTTTTTAAACCACAGCTTAAGCATGAGCATGAGAATAATCCCACTGAAATTTACAAGACTCTCACCTCAATATCAGCAATAAACCAGAAAAGAGTATCAATATTCAATGCTCGTTTAGAAATTTACACAATAAACAATTGCAATGCCATCTGGTCAATCAATATTTGCATAAAGATCAATAACCTGTACTCTAAGCTGGGCATTCGAATTGGACAACGCATCAACCGCTTGTTTTCGCTCCTCTAAATCCGCTTCTAGGTGCCGAATTTTTGCCGCCTGCGATGAATTTTGTCCATCATCAGCACGTAAACGTTTTTCTTTCTGCTTGAAATGATACAACAATGAGATATAAATGTGAGCATATCATAAAGCATATATTCAAAAATAAGCTTATCATGACGCATTAAAAATAGTGATAGTTTTTGAATATACAATATAAAACGATTCCTTAAATCATGATGAAACTATCAAAACTATGAAGCGATAATTCAATATTCCGCTAAATTCTACAATCACAGTCCATTCTTGCCAACCAATACATCTCTACCAGCAGTGATGAAAACATATGTCACATAAATGACTGCTCCCTATTACGACTGTAAGTTTTCTATATATCCCCACAGTACAATCGGAATGACAAAGATGGCTCAATCGCAAAAAACCAGAAATGGCCAGCCAATATCTGAAGAATAAAGCTCAAATCCTATCGGATATTGCTATCATAAGCGAAATAAAAACTACTTTCTAACAAAGAAATCAACCGTGCGGTTTCGATAAGATATTAGACAAAGTAGCAACAGTCTCCGCACGACTAAGTAACCGTCTACGAGATGAAGTAACCCCCTAAGAAAAGAATATCAGAAACATTCTCCACGAAACATTATGCGAATTAGGTAGTACGAATGCACCTAATATCAACAAGAAAAAAATATTCTTAATAATTAAAATATCTGATATAGAGATTGAATTAAATAATCCGTGAAAACAGACATACCTCTCTTAGAAGTTTATTGATGATTTTAACACCTTTTTCATTTTCCGCTTTCCAATGATCACGATCGCTTTTTATTTCGCGTAATTTTATCCGTAATGTGAGATTCTCCGCTTTACTCTCACTAAGTTCTTCTCCCAATTCTTCTATTTCACATATTTTTGCTGCAATTTCTTCGTCTCGATCTTTTAATATCGCCGTCAATTCGAATACTCTTTGCTCGGATAATTCCAAGCGATCTTCCTTTAAATATCTTCAATTATTTCAAAACAAATCTTATATTAAACCAAATCAACTCTTATCTTCTGCGTTTGTTTATAAGCAATTCCTTCAGCTTTATTTATCAATAACTCAAATTTCCTCTCTAGTTCAAAGGTATATTTATTTTAGTTTATCATCTATCGCCCTCCCCAAAGACATGGTCAAGTGAAATTAGGGCATCCTACTCTGCTTTCTTCCACTCGAGGTGGAACGTTCACTTTGGGTTCGTTAATAACTATTAAATTCAGAAAAACTATAAAGCCAGAAAAAAATGCATTCAAAGGCACAAACAATGGAAACAATTCCCTACTAATTATGAAGAAACTCCTCAAGACTTCACTTAAAAGCACTGACTTAACTTAACTATTTGAAAGTAATACTGCTAGAAGTTAACCTCTTGTATTAGCAATGAAGGCCGCTAGTAGTGGTAGTAGTAATTAGTAACGGCATTACTAGTACTAATTATTGAAAAGGCAATTCGCAATTTTAATGGGAGCGAATTTTCGCAATTAAATAAGCAATAAAATAGTAAACATGATATGGCTCCTCATAAATTTCATTCCATTTTTCTTGTTTAAAGAACCATTTTATTCCTAACATTTCATATATTATTCAAAGTTCTTCACATTCCGATCATTTTTAAATGATTTAATAGAATTATACACATACTAATATTTAGTTATATCGAGTAGAATATCAATAAAATACAGAATCAATTATTCACTTGATAGGCCGGATTATCGAACGTTGTGCAATTATCGAGTAGAATCAAAAAAGAATCAATTATTATCGAGAGAAATTAAAACTTTTGAAATTCACTCAAAATTAAGACATTAATGAAAGAATTCAAAATTAACGAATGCCATCTGATGAATGAAAACTACAGAGAACTATTAACCATCAATAACATTTGAATAATTTTAGTGAAAAAACACTGACTGACAATTTCCAACGGGTAGTAATGCCAATCCAAGAATGCCTTCCTCACTTACACTTTATATCCCACAGCTTATAACTCACACTATTAAAATGAGACTATCTTTATAAGAAATATCCTTTAAAAACTTCTCTTCAAAACCTTTGCAAGAAAAAAAAAACAATTGCAAAAAACTTCAACAGAAATGCAACTCTAACTCACAGCGGAATCGAGTGTATCATTGAGAAAGCGTTCACGATTCTTAAGTGTTGCCACCTCCTCAACAAGTCCATCTACTCGTGCACGGAAATCTATCACTTCTTGCCTTAGCATCGACACCTCTGTGGACAGCATCTGAAACAAAAACTTTTTTCAGCATTCGGTGATAATAACCTGCGTGGTATATTACTAACGGAAGCATGACAGTATGTTCCTACCCCAATAATAGCACAACAACGCATATCTCATCTTAGTATTATATTAACGTAATTATGGTATAACAAAAATGTCACATTTCGACAACTTTTATAGTATTTCCTCTCCCAAAAAGCGACGCAAATAGTCCAGGGCCAACTGACAATCTTCCTTACTTCTGAATTATAGTGCCCCAAAAGCGTTAAAACATCATGCAAATCACAGTATCTGTCCCAAAAATATTGTTGCAACGTCGGTAGAATAACTCAGAAAACTCACAGACATTGAAATAACAGTCAACTGAAAATAGCTTCGAGTATCCTCAATCCAACAAATCACTGCCGGCCAAAGACTGGAAGCTGAATCCATGATAAGCAGATCTTCTAGCCAGATAAGCTGGTAGGAAGGGTGATTAAACTCATAACTGTTCACATTTTTTCGTTGCCAATCGTATTAAATCACTTCAAAATTGACCAAATTCTTGTTAATATCTTTTGGCATAACGGTTGGCGATTCGCATACTACATAGAAGTTATTGTAAATACTCCGAGAAGCAAATATATACCTCCTTGTCGGCCTTAAGTCCTTCCATTTCTTCTTCGAATTTTTCTTTCAATTCTTTCTTACGTGAAATTATCTGCAATTAATGAACCTCAAGAAGGTAATTTATATTGAAACTTATATATCGAGACCAAATATATTACTGAGAAGCGTATTCACCTGACTTTGCTTTAGTTCCTCAGAACATTCCTCGTTCGATGGTTCTGCATTGCTTACGTTTTAATGAAACAACTCGTTTCGAAGTGTCAATTTAAATTTTTATAAGTGATTCCAACGATACATCAGAAGGATCTACACCGTTTGGCAGTAATTTTCGATGCATCCACTAATTAAGAAAGGTGTACACCGAAAGGTTTGCAATGATCCGTGAAAAAACTCAATTATGTTTCATTCACGTACGTGTCATCACGTATGTTTCAAAATGCGCCACTGAATCCACCAAATCACCTTTGCAAACTTTGTAAAACTCATAATTTGATAAGCTCATGATGCCTCATATTAGTCGAATGCATTTAGTGAGCGTAGATGCAAGAGAGAATTTGAATCCTTTACGAAACATACACAAAATTTTTATGGCATTTCGTCAATATCAGCTGCTGAAATTATTGAATACAAACTGTAACGACTATAGCACAAAAAACATAAAAATATGCAAACACCACCTCAATTTTTTCAGCCTCCAACCTGGCTAAGCTCTCAGCTTGCTCTTGAGTTGCTCGTAATGCGGCTTCCTTGGACTCTTTTATTTCCTGCAAACATATATGAGTTTAGAAGACACATCCACTGAACTCATCTCAAACTTATCCAAACAGCTATTTCAAATGATAAACCACACAGGTAAACTTATTAAAGTATTTGAGGAACACTTCAAAATAATGAATAATACTTTCAATGTATAAGATCATATTATAATCACTTCAACTGAAACCTATAATACCAACTTGAATAAATGAAAACAAAAGTTTCTTTCAACTGAATTTTTCTAAAGTAATCTTGTCCATATACTCCCCCCTCCCCCTCCCTCTCCAAAAAAAATCCGACCGAAAACGATACACATCGAACAATTAAGAAAAATACCAAAAACAGCAAAAGTTTTCACCGCTTGTGCTGCCAAGAGATTGTCTCGAACGTTATCTGCATCTCGTAATTGCCTCTGCAAGTAAATTCATCAAATAGAGCAAATATTCATCTCCCTCAAATAGCTCTCAGCTCCTTTTTATTTTAAATTCTATATGCATAACAATTACCAATTCCCTGTTGTCTATTTCCACCACCTGCATGATGTGTTTCATAAATACAAAAAATGCATTAAGAAAATTTCTACTTTCTATTTTCGAAATATCGAAATTTTTTGCGACTTTTTCTTCGATTTTTAAAAATCTCTGATGCAGCCTTTCAAATTTTGTTTACTTCCCGAAATAATTCCATTTTCAACGCCCTTTTTCCTTTCTCACCCTCCGTAAATTTTCAACGCCCTTTTTCCTTTCTCACCCTCCGTAAACCAAGAAAAAGTTTCCTCGCCGAGGTGAAAAAAAGAAGAGATATTTCAATTTCGAGGATCTACTTTTCAAGCAAAGCGTTCAAGACGACAGATCAATCAATATCAAATCAACCTTAACAAATCAAAGATCACTATTAGGTATGAATAATAAAATTCCTTAAAAGTTCCACAGTTCAGTTTATTGTTCAAAAAATCAAAATACTGCGAACAAAAAAAAAAATAAAGCGAAACAACCTTAAGAAGAAGGACCTTATCGATCAAATGAGCAACAAGTGCACTATCCGTGAGTGCGTGCAAACATAACGATACAATGCTGACCCATTTGAAATCCATTTTACCGATAAGCTCGAATCTAAATAAAACTTTGATTGAAAACTCGGCCACGATTCATGATTTATCATTCTTAACGTTTCATATGTTGAGAGGGAGAAGAGGAAGTAAGATATGAGAGAAGAGGAAGAATCCAAAGAAGAAATGAGGAGGAATTTTACGATATTTTGAAACATGGGAAGACTCGTTATTTCTCACGTAACATATTTGCTAATAAAACTCTACAGAATTTTCCCATGATAGGTTTGCTAATAAAACTTGATGAAATTTCCCCATGGGAAAAGATTCTTACAACGAAAAAAAAGAAAGAAACGGTTTAGCTCAATACGACCACTATCAAATATTTGTTGAGGGTATCATCCCAACCTAGAATTCCAAAAATTTTCAAGTGATACGTTCAAGGAATTTTTTGATTTTTTACCAGAAAAGTTTTAAAAATACAAAACCAAAAATTCAGAAAGAAAGAAAAAATCCGAGAAAAAATTTCGGAGTCCGAAAAAAATTTCCAAATGAATGAAATTATCATGTTTTTATTCATATGCTTAATAAGGTAGCAATGTTCACCTTAAACAAAAAAAAAACATCTGTGTCAAAATAGCGATGCTTCTTTTATGTTTAATTATATTACAACGGATATCTTAACCAATATGAGGCATAAATTGCGACTACATCTTCTAATGCTACACACTACTCCACACTCAAAATGTACGAGGATAATTTAGTGTCAAAGCACAAAAGATCATACCAGACGGCTGCCACCTTTTACCTATTCTAGCCATAAATATGTGCACAGATGCCTCGGCTGCGAAAAAAATTAGCGATCGACTTTCCGAGTTCCATTAAATAAATACAGAAAGCACCCATTAAGCTAAACGTCATCTCCTAAGATCATTACCAATTCCCATCATAAAAATATAAGAATTCATAAAAGAAAATGAAATAAAGTGTTACCTGAATTGAGATTTATCATCCGATAGTCTTCCTTTAAGATAAGCGTTCGGTGTTCGTTGAAGATCGCCAACGAAATCAGCGATCATTTTTGGAAATGAATCAAAATCACAAAGGAGATCCTGTTCACGCTTCAGTGTGTCATAACTGCTCCTTCGTAAAGAAAGTGAATAGATAAAACGGGGGTCTTCTTCCCGCGATAAAATGAACGTAAACTCCTGGAAAATTTATGAAAATCACTTAATTGTCCATGACTACATACAATATGCTCCTTCATGGGTATATATGAAAAAAGAGAGAGAAGGGGAGAGAGAAGGAGGGGGGAGGGGTGGGAGGAAGAGAAAGAAAATAGGTAGATAAAAACAAATACTGCTTAAAACAACGAAGATGAAATTACGACATTGAATGAAGAGAAGATCAACAGTTACCTTTTCAGGTCAAAGGAAACACTTCCAGCACTTCTAATATTCCAAAAATTGCAAAAATAAAAAATAAAACAATACATAAAAACCTATAAGCCTAATTCTTACGGGGAGCGTAAAAATTCTCCAGTTTTAAAAACATTTGAACATTGTTGTCGAATTTTTCGATTGAAAATACTCCAAACATATGACCGATGAGATTCATATAGATTGAAATTTTGCAATAAGCCACTACCTTCTCGTTCACCTCATTGTTCCTGTTAGTTGGCCGGAAATACCTGATATAAGCAATAACATCCTCATATTTTTAGGTTGCAGGTTCTTAACTTGCGTAACAATTTATGTACAATTAGATGTAAATAAACAATATAAATAACAACAAATAATACAAGTGGAATAGCCTACTTTTTCCGATCTGTTTTGGCGCTCATCGATCCTCAACGTTAGTGACAGAGAGCTGAAAAAATTTGAACAAAATTACATCACATTTATTACTTCATAGTAGTAGCCATTTTTAAATAACTTAGTGTCTACATCAAACTGAAAAATTTAATAGAAATATTGAATTGATCAAGGAATACATAAATATTACATTTACATTCAAATAACAAACATATAAGAAAAAATCTTTGGAAATTTAAGCGAACGGCTCCACCATATTTCATTACAATATCCAAAATTCGGAGGCTTAAAGACTTACTAACGGAAAAGCGCGGCAGAATTGGCACTACAGTGTTTTTGCAATATCACACTAAGCAATATCCATCACTGAAATTTCAACTATCAATCCAAAAAAAAAGCAATTAATGAAAAATGTGCAAAAGTGCATATACATTTCAAACTGTTCGACGATTCAAGCAAATCTTCTATCAAAAGAAACCCCCCATCTTCTCTGTTTTAGTGACAGATAAGTGCATAAACGCATACATATAAGCCTAGCATCGCTGTAATAAATATTTGCTAATTAATAAAAAACCATAGAAAAATGTAAATTTCATTCAACTTACTCATTCTCAGCAGATGAGTGATGAGAGTGATCCGATAACGATACACGAACAACCTCTTGAAATATTATCTTCATTATCAGTTCTGAAAATAAATGTTAGTGACTAAAGAAGAAATTAATGCACAAAAATCCATGCAAATAAATAAAAATTCCAGTATATATACAACATATACTAGAAAACATTTGTATTTTGAAGAAAAAAATACAAATCATTAGAAAATACTTTCAAAGAATGAAACTGGAAAGAAAGAGGAAACACGACGGCAAACGTTTCCGCAATTCCATCATCAAATTAGATCAACTCGTTTCATAAATTGCTTACAACTTATAATTCGAGCAACATGCTAAATGATCTAGCAAGACATGCTCCTGCATGTCGATAAATAATAAATATGCAAATATTAGCGCCTTCATATGCTAATTAAACTCACTGCTTGCGTAAATCTACTATAAAATACTCATTTTCCTTTGATCCCATTTATGTAAATGAAAAACTGCCCACTGAAGAACGATTGCGAATTTTCTACGACTTTAAATAGCAATGCAATTCGTTGATCAACACGGAAGAAAAGTTAGGAAGTTACGTTGTGGCATACTTTATACTCATCAAATTCCATAATCCTCACTAAAGGATTTCTCGTGCCGAGACCGACAGACAGATTATACCCACATGCTTAGCACAGACACAACATCATAAGTTTTTGCGAGTAAATATGCGAGACCGCATACGTAAACCAACATCAATTAACTGACCATTCATATAATTATTTCGTTAAAAAGGTTCGATTTTATCAACTTTGCATACACAAAGCGCACTAACGATAGAGCAAAAAAATTATTTTTTTGATAACAGAAAGGTGAGGGAGATGATGATGAGGGACGACGAGGTCCCAACGGATATGTTTCACCTCAGTGAAACCTCCAAATCTAAATTATTCACATATTGGACCCCAAATTGGCATTTTTAGAGATTATTTATTAAAACGCTCTATTCCGGGAAATTTTATTGTTCATCTGGTCAAACGTATTCGATCACCACTCCAATTAGCTTAATTTGATTTTTTAAATAACTGCCTGAAATAACATTCGAGTCATTGAGGATTCTGAAGGAATAATCGACAAAACTTAGACTGTGCTTCGAGTAAACGCGCAGCAATCACCGATAACCTAAGTATGACACCTTCTATATAAACCACATTTAACAAAAAAGTGACTGAAACAAAAAATATCCCCTACTGCTAATCAACACTTCGAGGAGAGTTGTTTATGCCCAACTTCGAGAAAAATGCCACCATAAAGAAAAATGATTAGATGGTTAACGTATTTGTTTAAGCGTCTCCTTGCAACCAATATCAATCCTCTTCTTACTGTTAGCGTTACAAAGTCATCATGAAAGCCGTATCATGCATAAAGTGGGAATGACAAAACCTAAGCAAAAACAAGAGAATGGATCAAAAGGTCTACAATAGCTTAACGGTAGTGCATTCACACAGCACATAGGACATCACCAGTTCGCATCTCTCAAGTCCATTTATCACCAAAACAATGATTAACAAGTAATAAGTAACAGCTCGTAGATTTTGTAAACTGCAACCAAACTTGACGAAATAAATGAGAAACTTTTTACTGCACAATAAATACGACGCAGTGGGCATTATACAACAACCCATCACTTTTTAATTGTAATAACAATAAGAGCGCTATCAACAATATTTTCATGTAATCGCAAACGATCTTCGCTGTTCCATCAATCGAATACATCCATCTCGACTTTCTAATTCGATGTCCTCAATAAAATGACCAAAACTGTCGGATTTTTGTATTAACTGTATTAAATCTTGAAAAAATACGCTAGAAAAATGGAGAAATTTCACCTTGGAATTATAAACTTGAAGATG
The DNA here is from genome assembly GCA_006503575.1 of Baylisascaris schroederi. Classification (NCBI taxonomy): domain Eukaryota; kingdom Metazoa; phylum Nematoda; class Chromadorea; order Rhabditida; family Ascarididae; genus Baylisascaris; species Baylisascaris schroederi. The sequence goes on from QEWY01001436.1 coordinate 89,917, forward strand.
AAAGACGAACACATCCGAACGACTATAGAATCGAATTTTCCTTACTCAGAACATAATCTACTTCTTAATTAAATCCATTACCGAGAAAATAGATATCCTCTATTGGCGCAATTCCTTTTCTTTTAGCTCCGAATAACAGTTCACATCAAATATCAGCATCAACGTGAACGCCCTTTAGCATTTTGAATTCGAAAGAGAAATATTTTTCAACATCATAAGAATAAAGAAAAACTCGGAATAAACAGACACTTTAATATTCTGATATAGTGAAATTCAAATAGAAATAATTAAGAATAACAACATTTCATTATAGCTTCAAGAATCACGCACTGCAAATAATCCAAACTGTCAGCTCATTGAAAATTTAAAAAAAAAAAACTTTTCTAAACACCTCATAACTTGGCGCACGGAGTTACGAATATCGCAAAGGTTTAAGGGAAGAAGGGGGGAGAAAGGGGTGATGGAGAGAGAAAGAATTGGCCTGAGGTCTTGGGCAGTTCAAAGTATAAAAGTATAGGACGTTCCAAAATGTTCTATTTCGACTTCCCTAAACGATGGGGAGTCGCACTGGCACGGGAAAGGGAAGCGGAAAGGTGGTCAAAACCTTAGCAAATCAACCTGCACACTCTATGAATTCATTCCTACCTTTTTTCAAATGCAACGAAAGTTCATCGAAATACGAACAAAACGATGTTTTACAAACATTACAATACAAATCAACTGAGATCAAAATAAAGTAAGCTCCGATCATTTTACAAGAAGCAACGATATAGATATCGATATAGATATTTCATCCAATCGCCTCGAAAATCTCCAAAGGATCTTAATCAAATCCTTTGCTTATTCAAACCTCCCACCTTCATAATTTGTAATGAATACAAGTAAAGAAAGATCAAAGCTTATACATCTATACTGCAGTTTGCATATATAAAAAACAGAAAGGAAAGGAAAGAGTACAAACATGCTGTACTAACTTCCCACAAAGATAAGAATACAGACTCATAAATGAACATGAAGTAATGTGAGGTACGAACTGACAACCAATTCACTAACACACCACAACTCAAACAACAGAACATCAAAAGACGAATAGTTCATTTGAAAAACATCAGTTTCGAAGTTTGCTTAACAATTGGCGAACAAACTTTCGAAAAACGTTTCCCTCTACAAATAAATTTCTTTCCCTTACCACACGGTTGGAATTTCCGGTCTTCAAAAAATGGCCATTTGAACCAACCATAACCTGCGGGATACAGCACAATACCCATTCCAACCTTATAAAAGCATACCAAGCAAAGTGAGCATGGTGCACTATAAAACTTACTGAAACCTTTCTACTAAAAACCTCTTCGTGAAGAGAATGAACTCCTTTAATTCACAGAACTACTCCACTATGGAATCTCATTACGACAACTGATAAGCCACCTCTAATAATTTCAATAGGCGAATCAACGATCACAGCGAGCTATAAGAATCAACGAAGCAAATCAGCAAGACCAATTCGTCGTTTAGCTTCCATCTCTCGTGCTTTGTTCCAACATTCTGCATCTACCTCCTTCTTATATTCGATCGCCGCTAACAATCTAAATTAGAAATTATACTTTTATTTACAACCGTATTCAGGGCAAATATCAATAGAAGCAATATTACCATATTCACAGTATAACGTAGTAAAGCGATGCGAAATATAGAAAAGCAATTCAACTCAAAGATCTTTAATTCCATCGCCTGCGCCCTTTACCCCTAGTTATGGCCATAGGTCTTGACTACCTGTTTTTGCAAGATCCCTCTTTCTCCCTCCTCCCCTCTCTCTCACCCTCTCCCTCTCTAATAATCGAATCGCTAATATAAAATCAATAAACCAACCAGCGATCCAAACAAACAACAAATTAAGGCTTAGGAATTTAATCATGTTCTAAATCAGATTCATGTCACCCCACCAAAATATTATCGCCAAATCGAACTTTTACAGGAAATATTCCCTACGAATAAATAAACCCACTGCCTTCTACAGCACAGTAGCTATTGTTTATTCACACTTATAAACGGCAACAAACCTTCGTAATCATATTTTGCATATAAACTATATTAGGCACATTTATATTTGCATATTTACGCAAAAATGATAGAGTGATGAATTAGAAGCAGCATCTCATTATTATATGCAAATAAAACAACAAACCTAGAAAGCGTCAAAAGGCGGTGTAGCTGAGCACTCGCATCCTCTCTAGTGCTACTCTCTCGCATCCGCACAAATCCTTCCTCTATCATCTAAAATTAATCAACTCGAAATATTATTGCAACAATGCAATACCATTCTACGGTGTTCCATCGACTCAAGGCTGGCAACCGCAACAAAGGAATAATTGCGTTCTCAGACTATACATCGAAAACCAATCATTCTGCCCTTTCCATCTTAATTTTTTGTGAATTTCAAAGCAAAAATTTTAATGTTTGGCAGTACAAATTTTCAAGCGGATATATTCTATATCTGCGAAGGTAAAAAAACCTGCCAGAAATTGAAAACATGAAAAACTGAAAGCATATAACCAATCTGAAATTGTCATAAACTTGAAGAAAGTAATTTTTTGAGAAACTTTTGCAACCTTACTCAAACATATAAACGACTGCTTAGCAATTTTCTTTTTGGCGCCCTCAAATTTGACCATTTTTTTTTTGCTTTGAAGGCCAGATTAAAAAGAATATTAGCCATTCTTGCTCACATATATCATCTCTTGAGGAATCCCTCCCTCATTTCAGCACTTCTACACGTTTCAGCACTCTTCCACAAACACAGCAATTTCTTCCCGCAAACATCCACGACCGGGTAAATGCAGTAACGNGGAAGCGACAAGAGCAGAATGTGATGGAGGCCTTTGATAGCATCAAAGGATCCATTCTAATTGCGGCATTGCCATTGTAAAGAGGAGGGGGACGAGAGATGGCGATAGTAGTCTCAAGACTAATCCTTGCTTTAGAAACGACATCGCAAGAAAACAAATTCAAATTATAGTTCATCCGGAATACGCCATCTGGCCTTCATCTATCGTACTCACAATCAAAGCACCCTTTAAAGGAAGTGAACTGACCATGTCCAGTGAGTGTGATGACACCCGAAGAGAGTTTGGTTTCATCCAAGACCAGTAAGGTACCATTGCTGAGTTGAAGCGATCCTTGCCTGAGAAAATCCTTCTCGTGGTCCATGACCGGTACAAACACCTCATCGCTTAGCACCGACGGTGTTATATCAATCACATAAACCTACAAACAATTTGCTCGACAAACTTTTTCGATAAACTGCTCCTTTCCTCTCAAAAGCAATCGAAGCTACCGCTGAATCAAGAAAACCTTCATAAACATCAAACTACAAGTCAGACCGAAGCATAACATAAGTAGCCAATCTAAATTCATGACGATAAAAGATGAAAGGATAAATGGAAATACCTAAAAAATACCAAAAATTCCATGTTATTGGAAGAATTAATTCCAATGATTTTAACTGTCAATGTTTTGCCTCACATATTTTTTTCAGCATGCATATCCAATGTAGTGTATCACTGGCTACGATCTGTTGCCCATTTAAGCCATAAAGTGCTGTTTTCCTTCTTCACCTAAATCGTTGGTAGCGCATTCCTAAACCCTTTCCAACTTCCTCAAACAATTTTTTCAAGAAATTAAAAAAAAAAAAAAATTAAAGGACTGAATCCCTTCTCCTTAAAATTCAATGTTAAAAATCAACAACAATCGCAAATGGCTATCAATGATGAGTCAAACCTTTGGAAGCAATGCCTTTAACATACGGATAATAGCTCCACTATCTGATATGTTGATCAAATTCAACGGCATACTACAGATCGGGTAACTTTCTGGTCTCGCATATCTGCAAACATTTCAACAGTTCCATTGCAACATTACAACATTTCCAACAAACAACACAATCCACTTGCAAAAAATTACATCATAAAGCATCCAAGCATCTTATTTATAGCAACAGAAGTGTAAATGAGATTTTCTAAGGCTAAACTGCGTTACTGCACAATGTTTTACTAAATCATATCTGAAAAAGCTGCACAATTTATAACGAAATACCTTGCTATAGTATATTACCACTGTTAAATTAATCGAAGGGGAAGCAAACCTCTAAAATTATTGCTTAAAATACATCACCATGGATTTATCAAAGAAATTTCAAGTCGTCCTTAATTAGAATGCCTTATCAATTTTCTAGAACGTATTAACTGATTAAAGACGCACACATTTTTCCAGAAATTTTCAATTTTCCAAATATTTTTTCCATTATTTTCCATCCAAACACTTTCCAAAGTGTTAACTAACACTTGCCAAACATTATAAAAGACTTATTAGAATGTACTGTAAGGATCCCCAATAACCTATAGGGTGGCGCATAATGCCAATGAAAACTCAAATTATGTTATAAAATATCCTATAAATCTAACATAACGCAGCAAAAAACAATTTCAAAACACTGACTTTCCCAACCAATCTTTAGGTAATTTCAATCCATAACAATCGACAAAAGGGGATAACTCATATATGAAAAATTAAACTGCTTTTCGAGATAATACAGAATTATAACACGTCCGCGTTATGTCACGACATGTTCATGTTATATGTCACAACATATTCAAAAGATGTAGTAACACAACGCAGAGTGTTATAAATCAATCTCTGGCGTATAAAACTGTACTTTGGAAGGATACGAATTCGTTTTCAGAGAGGTACGCCCCCAGATATCAGTTTGCAAGAAATGCTTCAACCTTTCTATAGTGAAATGAGGCATTTCTAAGTAAGCCAGGAAGCAGTTGCGGTCCTTAATTTACATATTCGACGAACCGCTGCGTCTAAGCATAAAGTCAACACAACCAACTACTAATCAACGTGTCATGCCAATCTTGCAGCATAAAATATTAATGCAAAAACCTTGAATTTTGCAACTTTCCGCAACCAACCAATCAAACAAACATTCATATTACTTCAGGACTCTACGCAAATAAAGCAGGCTAACCAATATCGTGAAAAAATATTGCTCGCAATATGCATAACCTTCACAAAACCACGAAGCCAGGTGAGATTTTATGCTTGTTTTATTTATCACACTTCTATTAAAATTCCATCATATCTCAGTTCATTCTGTTTCCTCGGCAATAATAAAGCTCACTCCGAGCCTCAAAAGCCCAGATCTGTGATGATAACCACTTTTCGAGGCATCCCTAACGTCATACCCCTCTGCCGTCACAGTAAAGCCATTTGACATTCCCTAACAGGTGTTTTCAAGAATGCGCTGCCATATCCTTCACTTCGAAAACGTCTCTAAATAGAATATTCCACTCTATTTTGCGTATTACTCTGCATATATTTTTTATAGACTTTCATAAACACAGATATGACACTTACGTTGTTGAAATTAGATGACATAATAGATAGTCGGCGCATATGTCGTCACCAACCAACGAGTTTAATGCACTCCGAACATCGCGAATGGCCAATGAGCGTTCCACCATCAGTACCTAGAAGACAGCTTTCACCTATATCCCAGCGAATGGGCATAAACAATCTTGCAAACGTACCCCTCCAAAAAGGTAAAATTTCCTACTAAACATTAACACTGAGTGCGTTGCAAAAACCAATCGATCGCCATCAAGAGACTACTATCAACTTAAATATCACTTAACAATAAAAACTCTGTTAGATCCGAAGCGACAATTACTTCTTTCTCTAAAAACTACCAAGATTTATTTTCAAGATAGAGTTGAGAGGCGCTTAGATAAATGCCACCAACGATTTAGCAAAGAAGAAACGATACCTCAGGTGATGAGAGTGAAATGAAATCGTGATGTTCAACAGCGTCATAGTGAATTACATGCAAACAAAGCAACTCAATACCAATCGACTCTCTGCAATAATAACCTCTATTTAGAGTCATATTTTGCTTATTTCAATACATACAAATAAGTTGGACACTTCATTTGTTACCCTTATTCGCTTCAACTGAATTTGTCAACCCTCCTCCCTCCCCGAGTAGATTTGATAGGATCATCGAATAGCATCCAATTTTAGTCCGCTATCTGCAATTGCACATTCTCCAGCTACTTACATTTTTATTTTACCCCTAGGATTCGAGTAGTCTACCGTACCATCTCGAAAACAGAAACCTATCTTATATCCTTCGCTGCAAACTACCGTCCCCAGCCGGTCTTTCAACAAAAACTATACAAAAACTCCACTTTAAATATATATCATCAAGCTTTTGGTTATTTAAAAGAAAGGAACACATCCGACATAACAGCTCAAGGATGCGTTATTATTTAGTATTAAAGTTTAAGTTTTCGTTGGATTCAATTTCTTCAAAGCTCACCAATATCAACAAAATTGCGCCCTTTTTCAGGAAGTATACATTCCATAGTGCTATATGATGTCAGACTACAATTACCCAAACAAAGACGAGACTCGCATCGTTCCATAATATCACACGTGAACAGAAGTTTACAGGAAAACGTGGGAAAGTAGGATGTCCTCGTATATAATCACTAAAAACTCCTATCAATGTAAAAATTTTCAAAAAAATGAGACAAAGCATAGGTGAGTAAAGAGATGCGACTACGGATCTCTTTACTCGCCTAAAAAAGATGACCGTTTCACCGAGTAATCAACAACATAATATAAGATGGAAAATTTGTAATACACAAACTTGAAAAAGTTGCAAATCGATCCATCAAAGAAAGAAAAAAAATCGAAACGAAATCAAAATGGTCGACAAGATCATCGATATAAACCAAGAAATTCACATATCAGTATTGCAATTTCACTTAAACAAAACTTCTTAACGCTGAAATATTTAAGATGATTGAGGGCAGATGTACATACGTTCATCCACAAATAATATCGGCATATTTCCACGCAAAGAGAGACGAAGATTGCTTTGTATTGCTTATTTTTAACATAAAACATTTGACGGAATCCTGAATTTCTGGAAAAGGAAAGGAAAATGACCGGCTAAACTAACCCAGTTGCATCCTCGTCATCACTATGACTGATATTAGTCGTATCCAATATCCCATAGAGATCAAAAACATGATTCGGCATGAGATCATTGGCCGATTCGCAGAAAAACTATAAAACAGACAAGCGATAATAAGCTAGAGAGGTTACTCTGTACAACAATATTACTTAAAACACCGTACAATTCTCAACAGAGACCCAAGACTTCAAAAGTACCGCTGAAAAAATGAGATATGCTAGCGAAAGGAAATCGCTTCAAATAAAGAGGGACTTTTCAATTCGAAGGGTTTGTTCTGCGCCATGAGATGCATGAAACTGTGATTCGAAGTGCGAACCGAAGTGATCAAAGCTCAATCGTCAAGTTGTGGGGTTACATATTTGCAAAATTAATACGGCTCTTAAAGCTGTTAGCACTAGATATATTTAAATTATACTAGGTTGGATTTCAAGACTGAAACTAAATAATAGAAAATTTATAAAAATAATAAATTTAAACTTTTGAACTGTACTGAAGAAGGTGAGTAAAATAACTTCCAATATGGAAAAAAACTTGTGTTAGAAAATGAACTGCGATAAATAAATAAAAAGGAATAAACAAATAAAAGAACGAAAGCTGCTTCTGAATAGAGAATATTATAACGATGCAAAAAAAGAATTTCAGTGATGTTTTATGTGAATATTATTCCCTAAAGAAGATAAAAAAAAGATATCTTGATAGAAGGATGAAATAATCAAACCTTTTTCAGCATTCAATCTCCGCAATTCTTCATCTAAAAGGTAGGCCATAAATGCTTCCGCAAAAAAAGCTCAAATACCCTTACGGGAGATCTCTTTTGCGTTTGCTTCTGCCAGCTTCGAAACGAGGAAAAAAACTAAAAACAAAACAAAAAAACAAACAAACTTTTGCTCTAATAGCAGACGAATTTGAACTCAATGCCGAGGTCGCAGTCTCGGTGCAGCAATCAACTTCCGATCGCTTCTCTACCGTATAGGAGGATGTGCCTTAAAAAATAACTTTATGATGGAAAAATCATTGTACGTTACACATAAACATTTTTTCTTAGAGAATATATAAAAAATTTCCATTCAATTTAAAAAAGAACATATCTGCATTTATCACTCTTTTCGAAAAAAAGTAGATCATATTAAACAAAGAAATAATCTAAAGCGGTTCAAATGAAAAAGCTCTCTTCTAGTGAATAGAACAATGTGACTCTTACCCAACGTCACTTTAGAGTCGAACAGTAATTCATTTAAAACTGCTTCTATCCAGAAAGGTAAAGGTAACTAAGAAAGCCATATAAAAGTAAACTTCCCCTGTATTACCACCAACCAAACGATAAATTTCATCAATTCTTTGCTTCATCCTTCAAATGAAAAGAAAATTGAAAAATTTTTTTAAAAAGAACATTCAAAATTATTCCATCTCTCCAGATGTACAATTTTCTCATTCGAGAACCCGGAACTTAACCGTCTAAACCCTTAGTATCTTCTGCTTCAAACCTTCGTTCATCTTATAAAATTGGCCGTTATTATTTTCAAGCATTATTTCATTTATTATAGCAATACTTGGCTCATTGATAAGAAGAAAAACGAAAACGTTGCCCCAAAAGCGCGAATATTTAACATTAAGTAACAAATCAACAAAAGTTTCATAAAGGAGGCAAAAAACAAACAATTCAAGGAAAAAGTTGAAAGTAGGAAACTGAACATAGTTTCTGCAACCTTTGTCTAGCAGGGCTATCCCAACCTTCTCAAAAATGCTTGGCAAGGCGTTAGCTAGAGAATGTCTCATAAAACCTTAACATTCCATATTTGCCACACTCTACACTATAAGCTCTTTGATAGATTGAAAACACTGCAAAGATCCGGGAAGCAGACCCACATACTCCCTCACAGCCGACATTGACCGGCTGTGGGCAATGAAAAATATCTTCAAAATAAATAAAATCAATAGTTACCATATGGATGGGAGGAGCCATGAAATTGTTCGATAAACCATCCGGTAGCACCAGGTACGGGCACAGTCGTATAGCTATATCGAGTTCGCATTGCTAGCACTTCTTTCACACTCTTCAAATGGGTTTATTTATTAAGACAAAATACCTTTAACTTCTAACTCCCATGAAAATATGAAAATAAACACAAAAAAGTGTAAGTATAAAAAACTGAAGCCAAAAAAGTGCAATTCCTATAAAAGAACAAAAGTAAGTCAGTTGTAGCTGAGTAAAATGTACCAAATAACATAATAAAGTAATAAAAAAAGAATTTTAATAAAAAAACTTTAAAAAACGCTGTAAGCTCAAACAGTGGAGTGTAGCACTTCGCCTCTCGCCCTGATGCGTAGCAGTATTGTTGCGAATAAATAATACCAAGAATAGTAAACTTTTTCGTAATGCAATTTAAGCGACTCAAAAATAAGTGATTTTACAAAGATCTAATTATTGAACATTTTTGATTATTTTCTAAAAATAGTAATTTTTTCACTTTGAAATAAATATACGTCCCAGTGAGCTGAACATTTCATAGTCTATAATAAGAGCCTCATTCAACAGCACAATTCTCCTTTATCATTGGCAGCATAAATATAAATCATAGGGGCATCCCTGACCAAGTAAATAGAGAAAAACCTCTTGGTGGAAAGCAGGTAATTTCAGAACGAACTTCATCAAAAAGCTTCAGGAATCACTTTTCCCTTTTGTAAAGCATTTATAGACATAATCATAGAATAGACAAACTCAACTAACCGAACAAGCAACTGCATCTCTAAGTATACCACACACAATTCGTTCAGTTCGATCCTCTTCATCAACATCAACAATTCCACTTGCGAGGAATATTTCAGCTCCCTTCACATCTTGAATCATACAACGCATTCGTACAAGATCACCATGCTCGGCAACACAATCGTTCGCATTCAATGATTTACAATTCTATAAACAAATAATAAATATAATGTAAATTTTAAACATCATTTCTATGACTTAGAAAAGGGGAAAAATAATTGTTGCCAATTTACTATGCAAATTTCGTACAGAGGGCAAAAACACTAAAAAACGCACAAGCTTAGATATAACCGCAGGAACAAGGTTGCCGTTATATTTATCAAAAAATACTACAGCAAGTAAACCATTTCCCGGAAGATGAAGACCTTCGGTAAATGCAGTTTTTTTTTAGGAAAAATAGTCGTGATTATGTTCATGCCGGCGATGACGATGAAATTTACTATATTCCACTTTACAGTTAATTAGATATGACCGATAATAAAGGATTTACATTTAATATACGATAATTAAATAACAATAAGTACATTCAATAATGGCACAATAATCTATGATAAAGACATTAAATAAAACAAGTATAATAATTTCCAGAGGCAAGACCACATCCAACAACCATTCGAAAAGCCAGCTTGTCTCAACCGAGGGACTCCAAAAGGAAAAAAATGAAAACCTCGAATGCATTTCCTAAGGCTGATCTAAACAACCTATGTTTCTATCAATCATTTGGTACAGGCGTTGAGTGAATTGGCATATTAAAGTTAATAGGATTTATCCATTTCAATTACTTTTTCCCATCCCCTCCTCTCGACCTAAACTAGGAAAAAGATTTAAGGACGACGTTTTCATTTCCCATTCAGACGATGGTGAATGATAGAGGTTGACAATGAAAAATTTTTCGCGGCTTCCGTTTAAACTCCGGACTCCCTCTTATAACTAACTCCTTGCTGGGTCCACTTTACGCTCTAACATCCCCCTCCCCCGAGCCCTATAACCCATGATCATCGCCATCCACGCAGTGTCATCGAAATGGACAACAGATATAAAAACATAAGCATACCTTGAAATACGCTGAGCAGCGCTCCTTTACCACATCCATTAACAGCTCCGGATGCTTTGAATATTCATCAGTGTTCTCTGAAATTTACTACTTTATTACATCAAAAACATTGCGTGATTTCATTTCAGTAATGCATTACTGCTTAAATGTGGCAATTTATTCAGAGATTCAAATAACCAATGCGTCTTGCAATACTATGCACTCTCTTAACTGCATGCGAATTAAGGAGTCCGAAAAAATTTAACTCTTGGCTATTCCACACTTCAAAATTTGCATATCTGGTGCCTCTACCGACTTTCAATAAAACTTATTTATGTCTAATTGTTGCCACTTAACAGTTTTCTGCACACATTCACGAAGATGCCTTTAAATGCTTTATAACATTCAATGACGAGTGAATAATATTAGGGAAATAGTTTTTTTTCTTTTTTTTTTTTTTTTTTTAAAACGAGCACTCACTAGACGAATAAATGTAATCACTGCAGTGTTAGATCACAACTAGGTATCTTGGGTTAGTGTTTCGATGCCGTACCCAACGACAATTAAATTGAATACATTTCCAAAAAAGGATATGAGGATCTAATTAAAGAACTCCGGAGAATGGTAAGAGTTCATTCATCAAAGGTAAGGACGCGTACTGAAGGAATGCATTCTAAACAATTTAGCACACAGCATAAATTGTGCTCCAAAACAATGAAAGATGAAATTCGATGAAACCTGCCTACACCATCTAAGTAAGTACTGCTATGGATAGCTGAGATAAAACAAACCACTTATGCTTAACTGAATAAACTAAAATGAAATAAAAACCCTACCCGCAAAAAGTGAATCCACAAATGCGAACATACTAGTGCCATCGAACGGCGATCCTGCATCCGTTTCCATAATCAATGGACGCAGCAAACAATAAACGTTCCTATAATCACGACAAATATATTCCATAAAACAGTCAGTACATCTCATTATGGAATCGTTTAGTTATAATCAACATGGACACAGCAAATGGAGCTCGATTTAGAAAGAAAATTCGCACTTTAAAAGTGCTGCAGTAACTTTATGCGAAATTCCGCAAGCCAAGGAAAGCTCCAAGCCATCACCGGTCTGTCAGTGAAAGTGTTGAGGGACTCTGGCTCTGGTATCGAATGTATTGGTGAAAGCCCCTATCTGCAAGCACTTACAATAACCTTTATTGCACCTAGAAAATTCCTAATCCATGAGCTCGTCTCATTCAAAAAGCAAGATTTCTACTTCCAACAAAAGCCTAAACTTAGTGGTAGTGACACACGTGTGGTTGAATGAACCAAGTTGTTGGAAAGTTTTAAAGTTGGGGAAATATGGCGACACACTCTAGCGAAATACAGCTCTGAATCCAAATTGGGGAAACAACTTATGCATAAACACTCAATCCGACCAGTAGAATTTTGTTAGAATTGGCATGTCGTAGCACCGTTATTGTAGATGCTTTTTACCTGTGACAAATTATCTAAATTAGGTCTGGGAATGCAATTTTTTTTGTAACTTACTGCGATTTGCATAAAAAATTACAAACGGATATTTCCAAAACTTCGATTTTGTTCATCCCACCAGAACCGAGGTTTACCTCATTCCTCTGCATTATCAACCCTGAAGGTTTACACTTTTTCTTATATCATGGCACGATCATTAGTGAGCTTCGTGCTTCAGTGGACCTAAGAAACTTTCGAAACTGTTAAATCGCCGTCTTTAAACGATAGGAATAACACAAAAATTTACGACGTACAGGTGAGTATAGGTGTATGTCACCTGGAAGGGATTTTGTTTAGCTTCTCAAATCACTGAATGTGTGGTTAACTTTATCGGAAAATAAGGTAACTCTTATTCTTCTTAATGGATCACGAAGAATTTCATACACTTCAGAGTTTTCCGATACCCACCGAATCTTCTATGATAGATCAAAATCAAAACTTCCAGCTCATAAAAAATTGCACGTTCTAATGAACAAAACGTCATATTAAATTTGCAGGAAATTTCGTAGTAATCTAAATTTTAAGGGTGACATTTATGTGTGTAAGAAACCACGAAATAAGCTGCGAAGAAACCATGCTCCACTTTCGTCGACCTACGAAAAAATCCTAGAAGTGAGGAAAAAATGCGACTACTAAGAAAGGTTATACATAAGAAAACAGTGGATTATCACTTGATGATAACATTTAAATACGAGACAGTTGTCATTCGAAATCATAGAATCATGAAGTTGACATCAGATGCCTCAAAAAAGGTCGCACCTTTGAGTTTTGAAGCTTGAGGACTCCCAGTTATGTAATTTCCCTCCCCTTCCCCTTTGCCAGGGTATATTAATAGCGCTATTTACTATTACTGGTACTTACTACTATATAGAGTACAACTTCATGCTATAACCAGTATGACTTTCATCTACTGCTATTCTGTTGATACTGACGACCCTATGAGCTAATAATAGAACTCACTAATTACTGCTTATACTTCTATTTATAACTATTGATACTCAATTGCTCCTGCTTACCACTATATCCAATATTATTAAACTTAGTACCCATAACGTGAATGCTAAAAATGTACTGGTTGACGAAGGAGATCCTGTACTAACTATTCTCCCTCTACCCACTCCTCCTCCCTTCCCCCCCCCCCCCCCCCCCCCCCCACCCCTCCCTCAACTCCCCACCCTTGTCAAACTTTATATTTGAAATGTGCAGTACCACAATATCATTGAAAATACGACCGATAAGACCGTCATATACCCCATCCGCTGATTATTTAGCAGGCGCACCACGTGCAACCAATATGGGGCAATTGAAGCAACTAAGTGACTTGACCCTCCCCCGATAAAAACCATAAACCCCAAATAGTAAAAACTGATGCGACAATTGCATCTTCCGTTGACTATAAATATTTGAATTTTACCGCCTATCGCCAACATAAAGTCCGTTCAAGAAAATCCGATCAAAGATTACAGCTCATTATTAAAATTTCCTGAAGTTAGTGAAGGAATGTGCTATTTTATACTAACGAACTAATGAAATATTGTGTTATACTGATGAAATGTGTTATATTAATGAGATATTTCTTATCACTTTATCTTTCGCATTTTTTCATTTCTTATTTGTTTATGATGAACCATAATTGTCTAAAGAATGCGGTCAATTAGAATGAAAAATTCAATTAGTTCTAATTGCATTCTATACTTCATTGCTATCCTGTACCTCAATTCTGTCCTCTACTCTTATTCTGTTCTATGTTTCAATTCTATTCGATACTTTATTAAGCACATTCTCTAGTGTGCTCAGTTTGTTTGTATTATTTATTATAATATTTCGTTTCGATTAAATTATGTTGCGAAGTTAATTTCTATCGTTGAAGTAACTATAAATTTATATTAGTGAGATAAGTTTATATTTGACGCAATTTTGAGATGGACAATTAGCTGATTGACACGAAAATTTATTCGTTTACTTATTCTTTAGTTATACCAAATTTTTATTGATGCATATGTGCTTACTTTAATATACTTAGTTGCTTTTTAATTTGATTTATAAATGTGTTTATTCATATTTTTATTTATTTATTTCATCACTTTTTTCATATATCACAGTTATGCATTAGTTACTTAAACATCCAGTTATTTCTTATACATCGAGTTGCAATAATTAATAATCAATGAATAAATAAATAAAGAAAAAAAATGTATATATATATATATATATATATATAATTATTTATTTATTTATTTATTTATTTATTTATTAAATATTTCGCTATTTTATGATAATTTATAATAATGGTGACTGTTTAAATAATTTCCTTCATTATCAAATAGGCATCGTCGTTTATCGGCGTATTTATTTTTGAATCGACTAGTTAATATGAGCTTTTTGTTTATATTTATTTATGTATTTATTAAGGATTTATCTCTTCCACCCAGAAATCCGCTCATCATCCAAGTCGATGACCATAGAACAATTTTTTTTTTGAATTAAAACCGATCGACTTATTGTGTCATATTTTTCTAATCGTTCTCAATTGTATGTCATAATATCACGTTGCTTTCGAAGCGGACAGGTAATATGCTCATATATCATTACCTTTGATATGCAAATTATATGAGCAACTGACTAATGTGTTTTTGCTGGAATGAATTTTATTTGATGGAATTATTTGATATTTATTTTCTACTTCTTTAAACTTTCATTTTAGCGCAATATATATGATTTTCATAAATGAGCTCGAGAGCTCTATTTGCGATGAGGAAGACCATATTGCAAATACATTAATGTTCCAATAAGCTTCAACTTCCTGAAATCAAGAATTTATTCATTCCGATGTACTTATATTTCCTGTAGTCAAAAATTCATTCATTCCGATGAGCTCATACTTTTGAGATCAACAATTTTATGCGCATTCTAAATACATTTTATTATAAAAAACCCAATAAAGCGTAAAATAATTGAGCGTAGAAAAAGCCAAATTTTACACTTATCAATGAGATCATCGTAATTTATTGTGGAAGGCACCGAAGACTCAAAATGTTTTATTTCTTCAATCGAAAGAAGCAACTAAAATATGACCATTTCATGCCTTATATTAGCACATTTTTCATTGGCACAACGTATAGGTTACACATAACATCGAGTATGCATTGCACTAAACATTGCATTTAGCACACATTGCACTAGTGTTGCACCCAACATATATTGCAATTAAGATTGCACTTGGCACGCATTGCACGCATAAATGCAATATTCAACATACATGATGCGTGCAATGCTAAAATTGCAACTGTTCATTAAGTTTTCGTACTTGATTTCTACTAGAAGACGATGTTTATGAGTGAGCGCATATTGATTTCGTTTGACGTGCATTTTGCAACGTTGAACGCTTTCGATCTCATCGTTTGAATAGGGAGTGCTGAATAACACAACCAAAATTATGCAAATTTTCGCACATCAATTTGCATATTTCGCATGCTTTTGTCAAGTTTTATTGGTATATGGGAAACTTGAAATTCCATTTTTAGACGTCTTAAAACTTTTCTACTGAATACGTGGGAAGAACATCGGAACATTTATTGATGGAAATTTTTCCCTATCGACGAAGTTTCCAAAACTTTATTTTTTCAGTTTCTGAGGTAGCCAACAGAGATAATTGATGATGCTGAAGCTATCCTAATTTGTTCGCCTATTGAACAATTATCTCAAGAATACTCGATTCATTTTTCATTTTTATTCATCTTGCGTCGATCACTTCAATTGAAGATTTTAGTAGAAAATAAAGAATTTTTTAAGGCAAACGAACATTGATTTTGGGGAATTTCTTGTTGAACGATGCTTATATATATATAATATATATTGCTTCCGATCAAATTCTACTTATAGTAGTTCAATGAAACCATTCCCAATTATCACTTACTTGCCCTTGTGCCTCTCTCGAAGTCGCCTCGTTCGTCCTTTTCTTCTTTAAATGCTGTTTTGGTGTTCTCTCCATATATATTGCAATTGTATTCATGTTTATCTAATTCCACTTGATTCTATGCTCTCAACAATACAATTGTCTTTTTCGTTGGTTAAAAAAGTTATCAATTAAAAAACTATATTTTATTATACCACATAAATAAAAATATTATCATATTTTTGGCGTTTTCAAGAAAATTCAAATTTTGTAGTATTCATTTCAATGAAGTATTATTACTGTAATTTTTAAATATGTCTAAAAAATTCATAAAATATTCTGAAATAAAACTACTAATTTATATTCTTACAACAAATATTCTTAGTTATTGAGATGATTTTTCCCGCATAAATATGCATTCCATTAATATTAAATAAGCGAAAGTATATCTGTTGTACGCAACATCGCTAATGCCATCGCAATGAATGGAGAAGTATTTGATGCGATGCAATATTAAAATTGGATTGCGCAAAGTTGTTTATTACTAAAGAAATAGCAGAATAGAGAGATTATTATAGAGGTTGTGTGAGTATGACGGCAACGTGCAAAGATTATTTAATTAATCACTTATTTACCACTGAAATAGAAACGGGTCTATTGAAGTCGAGGCGACCTTTTCGATTGAGGGAAAGGGCTCGGGGAAAGAGGAAGGAAGGGGAAGGAAGAAGAGGTGGGGGGGGGGGAATAGGGACAAGGGAATGGAAAGAAGGTGGAAAAGAAAGAAGAGGGAGGGGAATAGTGGTGAGTGGAAGAAAGCTTTTCCATCTTATCAGGTCGCATTTGCAAGCATCCTTCTAGCGTCTGATTCATAAAATATGAGAAAAATTTTCCAATGGCGTGATTTTGAAACGAGGAAAAAATTTTCACTCTGCATTATTTGATTCTGATTTAAATTTTAGTCATTTTCTTAATGAAAGGTGCAAATTTTACTGCACTTTTCATGTTGTTCGAATAAGGCGGATCGAATTCTCCTCTCTTTCCCTCTTTTTAAAGAATTCTCGAAGAGTAACTTTAATTACTCATTGACTATTATTTGAGAAATAAAAAGATTGGATGCAAAATTACTTAATCAACTCTGCTGTCTAATTAAATGATGTATAAATAATAGGTGAAACGTTTTTAAATGATACTTTGATTCCAACGCTAAAAGGGAATTTATTAATAGGTGAGCTCTTCAGTTCTTATCAATTAAAGCGTTTATTTCTAGTTATTCTCATCTCTAGTTGTATAATTGTCTATCTTCTTTTTGTTTTGAGTTTTATTTTCTAACACTTTCAGAATTATTAATCATTCTCTTCAAGAGCATTTGATGTAGCTATTAGTAATGATGTTGCAAATTAACTTCAGTTATAGAAATGCAAAAATTATTGCATTTTCATTGCATAATAAAAAAATTTAATGCAATATTGATTGCATTAATACTTTCTGCAACAATTAACTCAACGAGTAATTGAATTTTATACCGATATATAACTTTTATTCATATCATTTCTCATTGAAATGCATCACTTCCTTAATACATTTCGTTCGATTTGCAATGACTCGAATTTGCATTAGTCGTCTCAACGAGTTGCTTGGTAATACAGTTGGTCACTGAGTAACTGCATCGGTAGCGGTATATTCTTATCTCGTTTAGCTAGTAACGTCGAGCTCATATTTCACTATTGAGGGATTTGAGTATTTAAAAAAAACGAGTGCTTCGTTTCTTCTTGTTTATTCATATGAATGTTTGTTATATGAGAGTGTGGAATTTATTTTTTGGTTAGAAAAGAAGCGCACAATGGATGATATTTTTCTCGTAGTCATTTCACTGTGAAATGTTTGAGTGCATATCGAATTTTATAATACACTCCTTGAAGACGACAAACATTATTCATAACGAATTTTTCAATTATGCTGAATTTTAATCGCGTAAAAAATTGAAATTTTTGGATATATTAAAAAGTTAATTGAAATTCAATGTTTAGAAATGCGAATCATTAAGCATCATTCACATTCAAAATGGTGAGTTTAGTTGTTTCGCTAATGAATTTAAATATTTGCTTCTAGCTAAAATCAAAATTATAGTTCAGCTGCAAGTGTATATTAAGAATAATTAAAAGGGGATATTTTATGGCATAAAAAATTTGCATAAGTTTATCGATAAGTTTAAATAATCAATCGTTATTTGTTAAAAAACCTATAACGAAGAATGATTGTTACCTAGCAGATAGATCCTATTCAATGATCCGAATTGCTAATGAAGATTTATTATTGTTATATGCAAATATTTAGCGCTATTGAATATGTATATAGATTGCAGAAATATTCTTGATAAATCGAAGCAAGTAATAATTCAAGAAGATTGAGCTAATTGAGGGATGAATATAGTCAATTTTGCGTCGATCGTTGCTTATCAGGCAGGATGTCCCACTTTGACGCTTACGTCGTTCTTATTTCGTGGATGGACCGCCCCATTCATCCTCAGTGCAATAGACGCTCCACCCGTGGTTGACACATCTTCCCACGTTTGAATTATTCCATCTTGGTTTGTTTCTTTCTTTTTCTTTTTTTTTAGTCTTGAGGTTATCATATTCTTGGAAATTTACAGTATCCGAGAGACAAATGTAACTATGAATGGAAGATTTTTTTGTAAGTTCTAGGTATTAATAGGAAATATTGAAAGTGATTTTCAGTTGGGCTTTTATGAAGAAATAAGTAAACGGATTGAGCTTATAGGTTAGCGAATTTTATTACTTTCACAGTTGTTTGTTGGCATAAATAAATAAAATATTCGTTAGCACTAATATAAATTTTATTTCTTCTATGTTCTATGAATATTAAAATTTAAAGCAATGAATGATTTCGTTGAGATTTTAATGATTTTTTATAAGTTTAGTAAGTTTGAACATTGATTTGAGCTTCTGCAAAAAAATTGAAGAAACATAGCGGTGGGAGGAGGGGGTTAGAGTGGAGGAATATTCTCAGTTAAGGCTCATTAATTGCATCTCTTTCATGTTTTTCATCAAAAGAAAACTTTTAGCAAAGTTATTTTCGAGTATTTCCAAATACGATTTGAATACCTATCAATTGAACGATCCTTCTTAACGTCTGATAAATCCTTAGATCGAAGAGTACAGCAAAAAATAAGCTTGTTGTTTACTTTCTAAGTTTTGTTTGATGTATATTTCTATATAAAATATTGTGTTGATAAATTGCCTATTTGGTGATTATAGACTTTCAGTCACCAAATTATTTATTTCCATTGCCTTTGAAGGCTATTTTCGATATTGGCTTTTAATAAATAATAAAAAATTTGGATAAATAAATGAATAAATAAATGCGATGAAAATAATTTTCTGAGAAACGATTTGCATAATCGGCTCGAAATCAGCGTGAAGCTAAACAGTGAATAAGTAGGTGAAATGTGAAGAAATGTATGAATTATTTAACAAAGAAATTACTTGTTAGATATATGATTGTCGATATAATATTCAAAGAAGTGAAGTTTAAAATGTCTGTGCACAAAATAGAACGACTAGCCATCGGGTAGTTGTTCATTAAGCACCTTAAAGTATTTTATGAAATTGTTGCCCCAATTCGATTTCATTTCCGCGATTTATCTTTCTTTTATATTCCTTCAAAAACGTTTAATTAGTATTCTTTATGTGCTGTCTCTTTTCTTCTTCTTCATTTTATTCATTCAAAAATTTCTTCATCTTTTGAGAGCATTAAAATTGTTGAGTGAATTTTTACAACAGATTCATTAAAGATATCATTATTATTTATTCTTTATATAAAAAATCATACAGTTATGATCGACTCTATTTTCGGATTATTTTATTTTATTTTATTTTATATATTTATTTAATTAATTAATTAATTTTTTTCTTGGTCATTTAGACAACATCCAACGTTCATTTACTTCAAAAATTATTTAGTTGCAAGATTATAGCAATTGACAAGAGCCATAATCAGACAATTTTGTTTGGCTATTAACTGCATTAATGGCCGATATCTTGAAAGAACGGTCGGAATGTTTGTGAATTTTTTCTGGCCATCTTTATTACTGAATCGGCAGTTTTTCCGATATTATCTAAATTTAAATTTCATGCACTCAACGAAATGGAGTAAATTTTTCGAAATTTTCTTATTGCAATTGCAAAACTCAAAAATGGCAGTCGAATTTCAAAAGTTGGCATGAGAGTTTTGCAAGATTTATGCAACTTTATTCAATGCATCAAACTTAAGTAGAAGTGATCAAGCGATAAACGTTTCGCGATATTTCAACATCGATCAATTCGATTCGAAATTGCCATCGTTAAGAGATGAAAATTACTCAACGCGTTATTGCTATTTCTCGAAGGGATCAGTGCGAACATCATAAAAAATTTCGTCACGCAATTTAATCGAAGTTTATGTCGCTATTTTTTTATTCCTTTGCAAAAGGTGCAATGTTGCGATGTTTTGTATACGTGTATGTCTGTGTCAGTCTGTTTGTGTCTGGTAGTTCCAACGGTAGAAGCATTGAAGCTAGAGTTGCGCAATCTAGTGGATATTGCCATCGTACATTACAGTTCATTTCAACTCTTCCTCTTCGGAAAAATATACAGACGTTCAAATGCTCTATAGATCTCGTGGCACCCCGAAAAGTACATCCTTTATTGCAGATATGCCAATTAAGTTCAACGTGAAGACATTACTTTGCATGTTTTTCTTTTGTTGTTAATTCATTGGACTACTTAGTCATATGAATGAAGTGCAAAAAGGGCATATCGTGCAGCTTTTTTGGCACATTTCTTCATTCATTTCGAAATTTTCGAATGAATTTTTCTCAGATTTTCTTCATTTCGTCGCGTTCATCAATTGAGCACTAAAATGAAACTAAGTTTGAGCACTAAGGTGAAACTAATTGAATTTAAATCGTAATAGATAACATCGAGAATGAAATTAGTATCGTTTATATGGTGAGCGATGTTAACGTATGTCAACACTTCAATAAGGCAAATAAATTCTATAAATTTAGGGAAAGACCTTAATTGTTGGAATATAGCCCCATTTGGAAAAAAAGGTTTCTTTCTTCTCACTTATTCCTACCTGAATGGAAACCCCGACTTCAATGCCCAGGACAGTAGCAATGAAGAAGTGATGAAAGATCGATTAACTGCTTCATTAAGGCTTCAATGCTTGCTTATAAACGATGATGTTTTATTTGCTATTCCGTGGCAATGACAGCTCAGTATTCACTAATTTTATTCATCAAATACAGTGGTGTGGAATGAGGTATGTAGTGGATAAGTTTTCACTTGTATAAACCAATTAACAGTTTTCAAACAATAAAAAAGAGCAGCAACTGTGGATTGGAAGGGGGAGAGGGGTAATGTTCGTTGAACTTTAGGAAATAGAAACGAGCACTGAGCGAATTCAAGCTGCAAAAAGCTATCTTTATTTGGAAACTATTGAGGTTTTTTCAAGCCTTAATTGCAGTAATAAATGAATTCTCTTTAAGAGAGCAAGGAAGTAAATAATCACCAACGGAACTACCAAACAAGAATGTGGTATAAACCGATTGTTACTTTACCGAAATTATTCGTTTCGGGTTGTTCTGAAAGTCATCGCTTCTAAACAGCCAAGAAGAGATGGGATAAGACAAGATGAAAGGAAGCAACATGGAAGGGTGATTTTGTGGTATGAAAATAAAAATGAAATATTTCCCATCTCCTCAGATATCTTCGGTGATCTTCACCCATTCATATTAAAATATTCTCTTTTTAGTATAACACGTTTAAAGAGGGTGTTTTGGCAACGATGTGACTATAGGCGTATATATCAGTGTCATCGTCCGTCCATCCGATCACCTGTACTCGCGAATCCCGGCAGCTAAAGTTATTAAATTTGGTGGACAGGATATGCACCATAAGATGTCCTCTTCTAATACCTTTCACATTAGTTGACAATTTCTAAATGGGCCTCTAGAAATAGATGTTTAAAGGTACCAAATAATTCCGCATAAATTACACATCGATCAAATAAGTTGAACGATATGGTCTTTTGCATTCCATTTACCCACCTATTCAATTACATAATACAATATTTGTGTGATATAAGTGTTTATATGTATGTGACGTTTTCAGATTTTTACATATAAAAACGCATCGACTTTTTAAAGATATTTTTCAATGTAAAAAAAAACTCTTATCGAAATTATTGGAACAATGCCAAATATCGTAGCGCCTATTATCTTATGATGTACACTACGTCTGCCAAATTTTATAACTATTGCTTTAGTTGTCATCGCATTGAAATAATTGCATAAACGGACAGACACAGACATATACATACGCATGACATTGTTATGATATGCATTTTGATATAAATTTCCAAGGGTCTATAAAAGTCATCAATTTGTAGAACACATGCATAAATCATCAGTTGAGTCAAAAGTATATTTCATTGATCGACTGCCCATACTTCATTGATTGCTAGCAAATTGACCAAATCAGTGGAATATAAAATGCACGTATTATTCTATCTCACCTTAAGGACATAAGTTTTTTCATTTATAATTTTATGTACTTTCAATGATAGCACATGTAAGCGTTTTTGATATGGTTTTAGCAGTAATAACAGGGCAGCGATTTTATCCTTTGAAAGCCATATTTCTTTTTATTATCACAGTGATAACAGTAATAATAATAATAATAAATAACAACAGTGGTACTAGTAATAATAATAAATAATAATATTAACAATAATTAGAGAAAATTAGGGCAGTAATAATTACATATTATTTGTTCATTTTCGTCTATGCAAATACCATCTAATTCTTTGTTTTTTTTAATATATATTTTCTTAAAGC
This sequence comes from Baylisascaris schroederi, assembly GCA_006503575.1. Taxonomy (NCBI): domain Eukaryota; kingdom Metazoa; phylum Nematoda; class Chromadorea; order Rhabditida; family Ascarididae; genus Baylisascaris; species Baylisascaris schroederi. The sequence goes on from QEWY01001436.1 coordinate 113,075, forward strand.
AACCACTTCAGTCTCAATTTTTAACGCAATAATCTCATGAAACGTTAAACGCATTTAACTAGATTTTTTTTTTCATATTGGTCAACGAGATTAATTCTCTCAATTTTTGAAGTGTTTTCCCTTTGATCAAAGAAAAATTTTTATCGATATATTCAAATTTTTGAGCACTTAGAAGAAATAAATCTACCAAATCTATACATATGCATTATTTCCTCGTTAATTGTAGCATGGCATCTTCTTGTTAACTGTTTCGGTGTTGATCCTCTTCAAACCGGTTCAGCAGTTCTTATTCCTTTATAAAAATAAGCACAACAAAACGTAATCATCTACTCTAAATTGAGTAATTACAGTCTAGTGACGAGTTAAGTGGCCACATACATGAATGGCTGTCCATATTTTATGATGGAAAAGTGCAAATTGTTCGTTGTTTCTCCATAACATTGTGTGGATATCTGTGTGTGCGCATATATGCTCTTTATGTCTGTGTATGTGTGTTTTGCATGTATGTATTTTGTATGTGTGCGTGTTTGATGCGCTAATAGTGTAGATGTGAAGAAAAGGGTTCTGTTGTTGGCTTGATATTAGGACTATAAAAATTTGTAATGCTGGCAGAGGTTTTGGGGGATACCAAATGACCTGAAATACCCCTCCTTCTCTCCTTTTTCCAACCAAATAAACTTTTCTTCTTCACTCTTGGAAAAAATGAATAGCCGCATCTTAGTGAATCCTACATTTCCGTTTACGCTAGGAAACTTGCTAAAATATCTTATTCTTCATTAGTTAAAAATCATATATGTGCTATGAGAATGGAAATTCTCCCCTCCCCCCTCCCTTCCTCTTTCTATGAATATTCGTTTTTTCTGAATGAAAAATGCCTCTTGTGAATTTGTCAAAAATATTCAGCCTCATCGAAATTTGACTTCATCGAAAGCTCATAGCCGTTAGAATTCTATTTCATATAGCTGAATAAATTTTTATCACTTTAATTTTTTCGATCACTTATATATTATGACGATATTCTTTTTATTTCGATATGTTCAACAAATTAATACACAATATTATTTTGAATTTTAATGCATCAAATTTTGAATGGAAATTTCTAAGAGTGTTTTGTTATTTCCAGTGCATCATCCAACTCATATGGAGTCACTTAACGTTCTTCGTCATTTAACTACTGTCTAAGAAACGTTTATTTGTCAATAATGCATTAGTAGTGAAGAGCACATGTTGCCGTGCAGCAGTGATAGTAGAAGGAATAATAAAAGTGGTCAAGCAAGGCGGTAGGGGGGCTAGGGGAGGGGAAGCAAATGAAATGAGGCAAATGATCCGGTCTGTATAGGATGAAATATTCGATTTCTTTCAAAAAAAAAAAAAAAAAAACTTCACTAATATCGTTTGAGATACAGTAATATCTCGAGTAGTGGCCCTCCTCGAATAAACTAACCTTTTCGAGTGTGGAAAAATTAAACCACTTGTCACGAAAAATTTTCGTAGATTTTTCATTTCTTTTATCGAAATGAAAAAAAGAATTTTCTTTTGCTGCCATTAATAGAATTGCATCAATCTGTAGTGAAAGTTTTGCCCTTTTTAAATTTAATTACCCGCTATTGAGTGATTCTTGCGCCCCTTCGTCACTTCTGGGTGTCGTGAAAGGTAGAGCTGCTGCCTCGAATAGGGTTACTATCTAAGTACTTCGCGAAAAAAATAGTATCATTTGGGGCTCTATTTGGAGTATTACGGTAGACATTTGCAATTCTTTCTCTACGTTTGTATCATTCTTCGATCACCTATTAATTAAACTATGTAGCAATAATCTGCAAATATTTACTGGGGAAAACATTTCACTATTTACAGCTTCTCATATAAGCTAAAATAATAACCGACATCTTAAAGGAATTTATGATAGTATTTAACAAGTTTGCTTTCATGTGACATAGAGATATGAAAGAGGAGAAAAGAAGCTAGATAGAGAGAGTGGTTGTATGGTTAGAATGCTAAACAAGGGGCTATATTTATGTGATACGATAATTTATGTTGTGATACATTTAAAAGGTGCCACATATAAAACTAGATAGAATAACATGTCTTTCAAAGTTAAAAGCTTTACAGATGATAATGGAAGAAGATCATCTCAGCAGTTGTGATTAGCATATCATTACAATATAGAATGAGGCTTGCTAAGGAAAAAAATTTTTTTTGGAATTCAAACATCAGTGAGTTACATTTATGATAGTATAATAGTTTTTTCTTTATTTCAAGCGTTAATGTATTACTCTACAAGATAATGATTTATGTATTTTTGATTGCTCGTATATTTTTGGGAAAAAAATATTCCACACATGGCGTCGTAATTCCTAATAAATCCATATTGGTTTTCGATGAAAATTTAAACTATTGACGATTAGAAATTATGTTATTATCAGCCACTTCCGCATTACTTTCCTCTCAATTTTGATGGAATTTTTACTTGGAATTTTCCGATTCTAAAAGAAAGAAACATTCAGCAACTTTCTAAAATCCGAGAAAATAAAGGAGAGGAACAGGTAAAAACAAATAGAAAATTCGTCAGCATCGATTAAAAGGGGAGGAGTCAAAGTTCGATCATTGTAGAGAGGCGGAAGGAAGAGGGGGGGGGGGGGGGGGGAGGACCGGGAGGGGAGATGGGAAGAGAGAGGTCGTTCTCCAGGTCCTTACGTTCAAACGTGAAAGCATTTCGAGTGTATTGTCGAATTGTTTCCCGAACAGCGTTGCTTATTAAGGACTAACAGTTGCACATTGCAGAAGTGTTCGTTGAATGTCGATTAGCGAACAAGAAGCAAATCCTTCAGCAACTACTCGAGGTGAGATTCGTAGTGTGTTAGTACGACATTGGAGGGCTATCGAACGTGCTCGTCTACATACTTTTCATCTTTGGTTGCTCCTCTTTTCGATCACTCAAATCGCAATTATCAACTATCTTCTGCCAAAGGTTGAGCTATTTCTCATCTATATTTTAAATTTTAGTTGGCAATACTCTCTAAGCTTCAACGTCGAATACTTTCAGCTGCTTATTTACAGTTTCGTAATCAGCAGCCTATACTGAATTAATTTTTGGGGTACATATGTTTATGGTATATGGGGTATGAATGAATAAATGAATGAATTATATAAGTAATTTGAACATCTAAAAAATTGTTTTACTTGTTTGCTACATTCGATTCCATAGGAAAACGCATCGTCATGTATTGTGTGCCACTGCTCTCAAATATATAAGCTAGCAATTACATTAATGTTGCGCATATTTTCTCTTCCGCATTTTCAAATTTTAGTACATCGATAAATTTTAATTGCAATGCTTCTACGACTTGAAATATTAAATCAGTGCTAAAAGCTCATTTTTGGAAGCGGTCGGTTCGTCTTTATTTTTTGCATGATTTTTCTATGCATATATATGTGAGTGATGCAATAGTTATTGAATTTCGCACATCGTCTCATGGAAATGTAAGTGGGATTGAATTTCATGCACTTTGCACAAACAATTCAATTGAGATATTGCAAACATTATACATCTTTGAGAATATTTGCAAACAAATTCATCAAACCATTGCAAATATTATCAATATTTCTTTTGAATGAAACATTTTCCGCTCATACAAGTAAGTCGCAATATAGTTCAATTCTTTTCAATTCAGTTCAATAGAATACAGTAATTGCAATTGTTATAGCTAAGAGAACTCAAACTGCTAGCACTGTTGAGCATCACTTTAGTAAGATTCAACATCATCCAACTAAATCGGTGTTAATACTAAACGCGCTAATTCGCATCACTTCAATTTAAGACGTATTTTGAACCGGATGGAAGTTGTTCCCAAAGTGAATCGGATTGAGAGCACCTCACTAATGAATAGATCTCAGTTTGACCAGATGGGAATTGCTGTTGATATTAATAGTTTTTTTTTTTGGTAAACCGTTGTTTTCCACATCATACGGTAGAGATCGTTCACTAGATTAGTCCGAAATATTTAGCTCAGCGATTGAAATAGACCTACCGATGCCACCTTTATAAATCGATTTGAGATGCAGCGTGGGTTTTGTGGCAACCTTACCGGTAATTAACTAGGTAAGGTACTTAAGATGATTAGGTAAGGTATATTTAGCTGTTGTGTGCTTGATGAACTCACCAAGCTTGAAGCTTATTGGCACATCAGTGTTTAAATTCGTTTTTTTCTTCATACACTTATAAGAATTGCATCACGACGATTCCCACAAAGTAGATATTTTTCAATATTTTTTGCCATTTTACATTGCTCATTTCAATGCCATAGGCATTCTTGAAACCAATAACTATCTCATATCGTTCTGTTGTTTCTCGAAATAAAATAATGCTTGGTAGCTTAATGAACACAGGTAGTCGTTAGGTATATTCAATAACAAAAGTAATAACAAAAATTCGTGCCAAGTTTGCTCTAAGAATCGAAAATAGTAATAACGAACTGGAATTAATACACTCATCGATAATAAGAATAGTAATTAATTTGAGATTCATTTGCATACGTTTATAGTAAGATGTTCAGCAAAGTTTTTGAATACTTCATGTGTCGTGCATAAATCAAATTTAACGCATGATGTTGTCAAACGGAAATAAACGAAAAACGAATGAATTGTGCGTTAATATTGGCCACATGAATTTCGATATTCTTGGAAAATATTCGCATCAACTATTTTAGCGTACAAACATTTTTTAGAGAGGATTTCAAGATGTCTTAGAATGTATGAGGAAAGGTACTTTAAAGGAGATATCAGGGCTGAAGTGTTCGATTACGGTATGAAATCGAGCTTAACCCCATATTTTCAAATGAAAACTCTAGCTTCATACCAAGAGCTTTTAAAGCTCTCATTTCAAGAGGAGTCTTCTCCATTCACTAAGCCTCCCCCTCCCCTTCGTCCAGCTCTCTGCTTCACGTAAACGGTGATAATGCTTTTCCAAAATCAGATTGCTACTAATAATGGAGCATAATGTGATATAAAAATTTTTTATTTCGCAATATCTGATGCTTGTTTGCCCAAATCTATATTTCTTATAAAATTAGATGCCTTTATTGAGCTAATAAAATTGTAAATCTTCATCCTTTGAAGTGTAAACGTCATTGATGTGAGGGTTTCTATTCGTGATGATACGGTATATTCCATTAAATGAAGCTTAATGTTGAAGTTAATCGGATGTTCAATTTCAGACTTAATAGCGTATACTAATATTTCAGCAATGGTCTATAGCGTGTTTCGTGATCGCCTTATGTTTTGTTCTCTATATTATTGTCAGCTCTATAGCGATTCGCTATGGAGAAGAGGTATGCATTTTTTGTTTCTTTTCCCATTTTCACTTGTTATTTGAGTGCATTATGCATGAGTATTTGCATATTAGTTTACTGCTCTCAGCAACTGCTGATATATTTCGATAAAGTTTGGAGGGAATGGATGGGTGGTTGAGGGGAGGGGATGAATGGTGGAGGTGGGGCGAGAAGGTGGAGGGGGAGGGGGGGAGGGGTGGATGGTGAAGAGAATGAAGGAATAAAGGAAAGGGGTGGATGGTGAAGAGAATGAAGGAATAAAGGAACAGTGAAAATAAACTGAAACAAAAATTTAGCACTTTAGAAAGAAGTACTCGCCCTCCCAACTTTTCATGAACCATTGCATTGTGAATAAACTTTTTTCATTCACATATTTTTACTCTTATCCTCCATGCATATTAAAATATATTCTTTAACAAATCGTTCGATTTGTACATTTTTTTTCTTATTGAAAGAAAAAAACTTTAATGTAGTTTTAGAAATATTATGCAAATTAAACTAATAGAATTTATCTTTTATCATCAGAGAATAATAACTTCTTTTTTTTCTTCTAAAGAAAACCACTGAGTTAGTTGATGACCGATGAATTGAATCACTATTGAGTGGAACTCTTTCAAAGAAATGAAACGAATAAATAAATCAATGCGCTCATAGTAGACATTAAGAACTTTTTCGATAGCGATCTCAGAGGTTTCTATTAAAATAGCAAAAGATCTGCATATGTGATAAGCTTTTTTCCAAAATTGTTACAATGATGCAAAATGGTTAAAATGCTACTTATACAAAATGGTTGAAATGATACTTACCATCCAACCTGAAATCAAATGATTTCCCATTTGCAATTTTTTATTTTTATCTTTTTTTTTTTTGAAGAAATATTAGATTCATTGTTCACTCCTTTTTTGATTTATTGCTCTATATGGAGTATCCGTTAAAATTTGAGCATTCTTACTCTCCCCCCATGAGTCCCTATGGGTCGTTATGGTGGATCTAACAGCAGATATGGCTCCGCTCCGCAACTCCTCCTCTTCTGCCCATCCTCACTCTTTCTCCGTCCACCCTCTCCTCCCCCCCTCCCCCCACTCTCCCTCTCCCTGTTACCCCATTCCCCCCTCCTCCTTTATAGTGAAGAATGAGGTGTGGTGGCCGTTGTATGCATTAACTGAACGATAAAAGGAATTAGAAGTGGATTTTCTTCGGCTGCAAAGAAGTCTTAACCACAACGGTGTTGCAATAATGTTGAAAGTGCTCGAAGCAATAAGATTATCGTTAAGAAGTGATTTTTCATATTTTTCTGAGTCTAAAGAAATGCTTATAGCGAAAAGGCATTCGGATTGCCAATGAAGAGATATGCACTACGCATCGATCAACGTGATGAATAGATGATTAATGATGATGCCAGAAACTAGAACTAACCACTTTCCCCCTCTTCGTTTTATTCCTTTAACCCCACATCTCCTTTCATTTTCCCCTCCTTCCTCCTTACTCTGTCTGCATTGTGTTGAATATTGTTGCCTGTGTTGGTCATTTCTTGTTGTGTTTGTAAAATGCCAATCGTTCTTATCAGATTTACTAACGTATATTTTTTTCATTTATAAACTACAACTTATTTAGAGGTGACCCTGAAATTAGTGAGATCATATTGGTCAGCATTCCAACCTTTCCAACTTAGTCCATAAATACCTCTATCGGATTGTGTATTGCGTTCATGCCTGTGTTGGTCATTTCTTGTTGTGTTTGTAAAATGCCAATCGTTCTTATCAGATTTACTAACGTATATTTTTTTCATTTATAAACTACAACTTATTTAGAGGTGACCCTGAAATTAGTGAGATCATATTGGTCAGCATTCCAACCTTTCCAACTTAGTCCATAAATACCTCTATCGGATTGTGTATTGCGTTCAATGGCAGGCAATTAAATAGACATACACCTGCCTACATGCTTACAGACGTCAACGTACCGAGACCAACAGGCGCACACCTACATAGTTACAGACATCTACATAACGACAGTACCTTTGGCCTTAATAGGAGCTTTTGGTTAATGCATCATATTTTTACGTTAAGAGGAGTGTAAATATACCTAGCCACTTTTAGTGTCCTTTTAGAAATCTTTGAGCAGCCCTATTGCCTCATAAATAAATATTTAAATCAAGGGGGATATTTCCTTATCGTTGTCATGCTGTACCGTACTTCACAGAGTATAGCAATGATACTGTGCTCCACAGTATCATATAACTGAAAAAGACATTATGCATCCAAATATTAGACAAACATCCTTCAGATGCAATAGGTTTTTTGCAATCTATGACAACAGATGGCGGATTAGGGAAACCTTTTATAAATTTTAAGGTAATCTGTAGGAAAAGGTTCAGACCTATTCGTGTATAAATAAAATTTTTATTACATTTCAGAGTGGAAAATTCAATACGGCAATATTTTCACTCATACCTTCACTATTATTTCCGGCTTTTATATGGACAATTCACTTACCAGCATTATTACAGGTATGCCGCCTTCTTAATTTACCTTCCAACTTATATAGCCTTTAATAAAGAGAAAAAAAATCAAAAAAAAAATTTTTTTTTAAATATTCGAAAAGAATAAAATAATAAATAAGCCTTTTTTTGATTTTTTTTTCTATATAATAGAGTGTTCTTCAGAATTTCAATGATTTTATCTAAATGCTGAGAAGTGTGTTTCGCTTGTTGAAACAATTTGAAAGATCTTTCTGTATGAATGAAGGAGATATTTTATAAGAGGATAACGATCAACTAATGTTATAAATCAGCAAGAGGAATAGAAAATGCCACCTGTGTTATAACTGTTATAATTCTCTGTACATAAGATTAAGGTATTGATATAAAGATTGCGGTATTACGGTATATATAAGAGATTACTGTGAAATCTGTTTGGTTATCATAGGTGTAAATCTACGAATTTCACTTAATAAACCTCATCAAATTAGTTATCTAGAACCAACACTCAATGTGTATCGCTCTTTCCCTATCTATATTTCATCGTTATTACCTTTTTGAAGTTTGATTTTATGAAACGATCCACAGTAATTCACTAAACAATATCAGCTTGATCTTAGATGATAGTTGTGTAATTTGTAAAATTCGTTTGTTCGAACTAATTTATTGTAAGTATAACATATAACATTTACAGTAACTTATGGGTAAATGTAACGTATAACGTGTGCAGTAAATTACAGGTAAGCATAGAGTAACTCACAGGTAATTCTGACATATAACATATAGACTAATTTACAGGTAAGTGTAACATTTAGAAGAGAGCAGTAATTGATTGAAGTGATATGATAAGTGATTTCGTTTATAGAGGGTAAATGAAGGTACAACACCAGGATTGGCAGCACTCAGTGGTGGTCTCTGTATGACGACACTCTTCCAGTTCTTTATACTTCCTCGTCAACGACGCATTTTTCTTGTGATTTCAATCGTTTGGAACGTGTGTAACGTTGTTGTGGCTGCGTTAGTTGCACACAACGTCATCTCTACGCATCCTTTCTTCATAAACGATGTTACTAGTTCATTTATTACTCGCTTAGAATTACTATTGACATACTTTTTTTATTCATTTAAAAAACGTTTATAAAAAATATCTTAATTAAGTGAATGTATTTTTTTTGTAATAATTTTACAATTAATTCATTAGCATAAATAAATCCCTTCCTATAAATTTATCGTCTTATTTGCAATAGAATTCGAGAGTTTTTATTTTTTAAATTGTTACAAAGAAGGTTTTATTTAGGTAAATCTCCTGTCTGTCACACTCAATCATACTACTGTAGACCACTTCTGTTCCTTAAAAAGAAGTATGTAAATATTTGAATGATTGAGGCGCTTCGAAGTTTAACTTTCGTATATCGTACAACCTAGGATAGAGTCCCCCGTTCGCAAGTGTGATGCATTGCTTACGAGATGTTGCCGATGCGGATTCTCCAAAATTATGCCATCATTCATAGTGCTTTACATCTGCTCCTCTAGCATTAATAAAGCCGACACATGAAGTTTATGTGAAGCGAATAATCGATTCAAAGAAACTCTATATATTTGCCTCTCAGATTTGCTTTAGACAAAATATTGCAAGGTGAATCCATCGGTGGTCAGTATAATTTTCCACATTTACTTGAAGACTACCACTTTTCCGATGGGCATTCTAACATATTATTCTTTTCACCGTTAAAAAAGGTTGGATCGTCATCGAACGTCATAGGGGTCATTCCTGGTAGGTTCCAGAGGATGCCATTTCAAAAAGTCGAAACTCTTCCCTTTCATCCCTTCGCCTCCCTTCTCCGGTTTGTACCTCTCTTTCATGACTCCTAATGCCCAAGTTAAAGGTTGTAGGTCATTGGCAAATGTCACCATTTCATTTTTCGATTCCAACTATTGGAGTTGCCCACTTATAAGCGCCAAGTGATCTGAAACCGACGTGTCTCTGGCTGGAAAAGAGTCTTTCCTTCCGGAATTATGACGTCACAGAACGAAGCGTGACGAAATTTGTCATAAACCTTCAAAGATTTTCCTAATGTCCACCTTTCCTCCAGGAAGGAGTGGAAAGCATCGATGAAAGTAATAGCAGTTGAAAACCTTCAACTACTCAGAAGTGACATTCTGCCTCATCGATTTAAGCCAACGATCCGATCTCTCTATAAAGGCTTTGAATAGCTCCCCTAGAGATAGTGATCACTGAAAAATAAGGTCATAACAGTAGAGTTAGATGGATAGTGCTGTTCTTGTCAGCTAACAACTCTTACAACAATATTAAGATTCCAAATAAAAATTTCAAAATTTACCGTAAGCGATGGCGCCAATCCAAAATATGAATCTTAGTTTGCACGAATTATCTATGTGTTCTCCGTTAAGAGATATTGAAGATTGATGTGGTGGAGTATAGGTCAAAGAAGATATCAGTTGGGGGGTTGCGGCATAGATCCACCTAGATCACCATTTTCGTGTGCTATTGTAAATGGGATACTCAGATAATCTATTTATGTTCACCGTGTTTGGTTTTTGATCAGTATAGATCAATTAAACTCGTCAAACAGTGTTTTCGATCAGTTATCAAACAGAGATCGAATACCCGAAATTCAAATTAAATTAGCAACTATTGACCAGTTAGCCGTCGCGCAATCTGAAAAGAGATATTTTTTTAGCACATAGACATCGAGTATGTCAATCTTTTTTTCCAGTTTATTAACAAATTCTCTGTTCTAAAGTTTCGAAGATAAGACATGGATATGATTCAAAAATACTGTTGACCTTATTAGTATATCAGTATATGAGTAATATCCACGACTGGAATTTAGTGTTAATGCGAGCATTTTCAAAAATCTTAAATTAGCGGTATGATAATATCACTATTGAGCACAAATATCAAATAAATTTGTAATATATATATATACATATATATATATATATAATTGATTCGTTATTCGCTAACATTCCCACTCAACTAGTCAACAATCTGCACACCTAATAAGATAGTAAAAATACACCTGGCAATCACTACCGGAAAGATGTTAACTGTTTCACATTGCTCTTCTACTATTCATATGCATTGCTTATAAGACTCTCATGTCCGGATGTGATATGTGTATGACGTCCTGGATCCTTTTTAAGGGCAAAATGAGTTTGAATTGAGACTATTCCCTCACCCCCTATCGGTGCTTAACAACCAAAACTTCGGCCATCCAAATTTTGGCAAAACCGCTAAAAAATATAAATCTTTTTCATACTTCATCTACTTATCTTGAGCTTCATGCTCTTCTCTTCTGGTCTTGGGGATGAGGGATTCTGTACCTAGTCAACACATGCCTCGTCGCCAATCCATGCGATATTGAAATGTACAGTCTTTTGACCGTAAGAGTGAAATGAATCTATGGCCCTCCCATGATTGCAGCATTCTTATGGCAAAAGGGTTACGGATTCCACTTTTATGTGACAGTTGTGGATTTTTGAATTGACCATTTCATGGCCATAGGCGATTTCATAACCGGACCACAGATTCCTGGCATCCCCTCAACGTACTTCAAATGCATTATTATTCATTTCCGTAAACTTTCATTTTGAAAACGCATTATGGCGATATCTTAGCAGTAAGTGGGATATGTACTCGTCTATTCTATCATTTCAACTCGAAAACGTAGACTTGAAAAGTTCCCGTAGGTAAAAATATTCCAAACGATAAGGTGATATCTGGTAGCAACCGTCTAGTCGATCTATCGACGTAACAGATCCTATGGCTAAATTCATGAATCTTTTTGTCGAAGATTTATGTGAATGCTCGATTCGGTGAAAATATAATCGAGCATCGAGAGAGTATCTAGCGGTTTCCTAGCAGTTTATGAAAGTAGTTTCTTGGCGTTCAAATGCTCATCGAATTACCTCATCTCTCCTCACCCTCCCCCTCTTCCCTCTCTCCCACCTCCGCCCTCTGGCGTGTTTTTCTAATTTTACGTTCGTTTAACTAAGCACATAAATTCTTGCATGCTGCATTGATTGTTATTTTAAAAGAAACTGAAAATTATTGAAAATATTCTCTTATTCCAGGTGAGCAAAGCAATTGTGGCTTCCTCATCCGAAAATACGAACAAGAAGGGTAAAAACCACAAACTTTTTCATGAACTTCATGTTCAGGTGCATGCAAACGTGAGGTAAGACCATCGAACTATACTTTTTGAGAATTATTTCGATGTTTTTAATGCAGTTATAGTGCATTGTTTGCTTTATGTCTTCCACCAATCTAAAGGCTGAATTGGTACCTGAGTGATCATCAGCTTAATTAATTATAGTCCTATCTCAGCTCATATCACCTTGAGGTTTGCGAACTTTCAACTTATTTAGGGATCTTATTTGAAGAAAAATTAAATCAGGCTCAATAATGGTTTTACTTATCATCTGATTATGTTTTCTTATATGGGAGGGATAAGGGGGAGAATGGAGAGCGATTCATATTGTTTGCGAAGTTTCACAGGTATCGTTTTTTCGAACTACAGATACAATGGCTTAAAAAACTATTCGCTGGATGTGGACATATATCAGAACTATTTATATCACTGATAATGATTTAAGGAGTCGAGAGGGGGGCAGGGGGGGGGGTAGGATGCCGGCGATCATAGCCACTATCGCATTCGTCTGCCACAAAGAATATTTTTTGCCTTCCCGAAATTCTCTAATTGTTTGCAACCTACTTAGATAAAAGGAACAAATAAATATAACGACCGATAGAGGCATCTTATAGGTTAATCTCCCAACTTCTTAAGATAGTATAAAACCATAAAAGCTCATTACCATTGATACAAGTCGATGTTTTCATCGACTCTAATTTTTCTAGTTTTATTGGCTTTGCTTTTTCACTTAGTGGTAGTTGTTGTGGCGATCAGATTTTTGCAGAAAATTTATGAGGTGCTGATGCAGTGCATTAGAATGATCCGTAAATTAGTGGAACTCTCAGAGTTCATTGAATTTCAGGATCTGCACAGAAAATTTGCTAATATTTTTCCACCTAGTTGTTTTTTATACCATCTCAACACTACATGATCCAGGATCAGATACGATTCGCTGTAAAAGAGTTCAGTTAGGTGATTTTTTGAGACCGCGAAAGTGCTGCAATTCCTTATTAAATGACCTCTATCGTATTTCCCGATACCGGTTGATCACGGAAATATCCTTCCCCATATCCAGAATAGAAATTCCGGAACTGTTTTTTTGTAAGAAATGTTTGCATGACAAGGTAGCAACCAAATAAAAATGGATTGATTGTTCGGTAATACATTTGGAATATTTTAATGCTGGTAAAAATTCACCCAATTGGTTCGGATTGAATCACACTGGAAAAAAATGTTTTCTGGTGTTCATTTAAACGATGACGAGACACTGTGACAAGGCTAAAGGGTCCAAGAAATATTTCCAGTTGCTAGAAAAACCTTTAATGTTCAGTTTTACGAGGCAAGGCAGGGTTATGCCCTGAGGGGATGGGTCATTGGTTTTTGGGGCAGTGAGGAAACTTCTTAAGGTTTATTAATCTGTGAGTCATCATAACACAGATCTAGGAATGGAATTCGCCAAACATAGCAATCAAAATTTCAAAAAAGAATACGAATTTTAAAGCTGTTTTCAAACCAGTTATGAACCTCTTGTAAACGAATATTTGATAGAAGACTATCGCATGTTCTCCTCTGAGCCATGTTGGGGGGGGGGGGGGGGGGGGGGGAAACNGGGGGAACACTGGGAAGGGATGGAGGGGCAGGGATGATGAGTTTGGAGGAGGAGTTCATTTGGAAGTGGTAGTAGCTCATGAAATATTGCAGTATTCTATTCGCCGATATTGTCAATTTTACGGTATTGGCAGCACAGTTAAGCGCCAAGGATCTGGTACGTACACTCAATGAATTGTATACGAAGTTCGATCAGGATGCCCAGGTGATCACCCTTCATCAGTATCAATATATTGTTTACCTGGCCCCGGTCACGTACAAAATCTCTCAAAACAAGAGCATAAAGATTGTTTTAGCTATGGTATTAGCTGACGCAGAAGTCTGAAAGAACGTATGAAATTCTCTGGATGATAAAGTTGAAGGTTGAATATTGTTTGGGTTACTAATGGTTGATGCGCATTGTGGAAATTGTTTTCTCATCTGATAGAGGTCAAAGAGGTGATAAAAATCTGAAGATTTTCAAAATAGTTGAGTGATGGTTCATGTTCGACTATTGGATTTCCTGGATCACTTCTACTCGACATCTTTTTTGTCTTGATGATGTATGTTTGCTATGTTCGTGCCTTCAGTACTTTTTTTAATGTAACATCTATAAAATTTATGCGGCAAGATGTAATGAACGTCAGAGTTTTTCAATGAGCGATAAATTAATTATAGTTGTTAAGTAGAACTATGTGCATATATTCAAGCAAATTTTAACTTAAATTCTGAGTATGTTTTAAGCGATTCAATGGAAAGATATTGGGATTTATTGAATAGATGAAGGTAATCTCTGAAATTATTATCATTATTTTTTTGCAGTATTTATTATCACAGAATTTTCGATTTTCTTTATTTAAATCAGGAGTTAAATTTTGTTGTGATAAAGTTGTCTTCTAAATATATTTATAGTAGTCAGTTTCTGATCAAAGATCGATTTTTTTGAAATATGTTTTAGTATAATTGTGTTATTAGTAAATTCGAAACGCTTTGCATCACTCATAAATAAAAGCGCTTGACTTGAATGTATTAATAGAGAACGTTCTAATATGCAAATTTCAACCTCATAGTGCAAAAAAGGCTTTCAGGTTTGCAAATTTTAACCTTGCAAAGCAAGTTTTCTCCAAACAATGTTTCTAGCTAATTAAAATTCCATGATTACATTACTATTCACTTTTCATCTTTGATCATATTTGTAAATGCTAAAAATTTCTAGAAGCTACAATGTATGCGTATCAAATTTCTTGGCGATTGCTATTATTGTGTGAGTGGAATGCCGGTGAATAGACCGAATCATGCGGATATGTGTGTTGTTATGGGACTCGAAATGATCAAAACTATCAAGTAAACCATTTATTTTTTAAGTTTACATTTACTTATTCGTTATTAATTTTACTGATGGAGCTATTATACAATATTTACTGTTATTTTTATTTTGAATTACTGACAAATGTTATGTAAATTACGAATTATTTTAAACATCTTACCTGCAAATTTGTTGTTATTTTAAAGACATTTTAAATTGCTCCTCAATTTGGCTGTTTCAAATTGCCACCGAGATGTCAAGTATGCACACGTTGAGGAATGTCGCATGCGAAGCATGCAAAATAACACAGATATGATCGTGGCCATGTATTATACAGAACACAGAAATTGTCATTTTAAAAAGTAATGATGCAAAATTCGCAAGCGAAAGCGATAGTTTTTTATCGAATCTTGTTCTATCTACGCGATAACGAAGTAAGCGTTTTCATTCATAACTTGCCAAAATGTTCTTCCATATATGTGTTGGATCAACATTTTGTTCTCTTTTCCAAAGAGAATCTCGTTATAGTATCCGCAGTGTTGGACCAATGTCTTTTTCGTTTTGAAATCTTAAATACATTAGTGGAAATTTATGAAAATGTAGTTGAAAAAAGGACGTAATGATGAGCACTTCCATCATCCTCTCAGCGCAAAACATCATGGAATATCGTAGTGTGCGTTGTGTGTTGAGGCAGGTGCGATTGGCGACCGGTGTTGACGTGAACATGCGCATAGGGGTACACACTGGATCCGTACTTTGTGGTGTGCTCGGTCTTCGCAAGTGGCAATTCGACATTTGGAGCGACGATGTTACACTTGCTAATCGAATGGAATCGGCCGGAGTTCCTGGGTACTTTTCATCTTTTAAGAGGCAGATATCCTTATTATACTTTTGAAATGTCAGACTACATTCCATTATAATATTATTCTTAGATCGATTGCAATAGAAGCCGTGATAAAATGATGCCACTGTGGAAGTGAAAATTTTGTTATCTCTTAAGATTCCGTAACCTTGATGGCCATGATAGTGAAGGGGATGGTGCAGCAAAAATACTGTCTCTTGGACGTCGTTTCTGTTTGCGCAAGTCATCTAGTGAATGCTTAGGAATAAGGAAACAAAAAGGATCATTGAGGAAACATGGAGATGAGCGGTCTGCCATGCAAATGAAGGCAAAGTTCGGATTATATTTCATCCATACTTATATATGAATGCGGTTTCCGCTATGATGTTGCTTTCCTGATTACTCGTTCTAATGTGTTGGCCGTTAGCTACATTTAAGTGCATAGATTATTTCAGGTAGTAGATATACTTGGCTTATTTTCAGTGCTGTTCATGTGACAAAGGCGACAAAGGAGGCATTGCTTGGCGATTACTGCATCGTTGAGGCTCAGTAAGCATTTCAGTTTTATTGGCCGTTGGAACAAAATAAAGTTATCTCTGTTCATCTGGACGGCTGTGGTGTCATTCTCTTTTCGTATGGTAATATTTGCTGCATTTGGTAGGGAGATATGGCATATTGAACACATTCGTCGGAATATGGAATATGCAGACATTACGTTATTTTGTTTATGCTTTCTCTTCATTCTTCCCTTTGTCATCCAGTTTCTACCTGACTTCTCCATTATAATTTTGGTATCATTTCTTGTCTAACTTCAATCGGCGGTGGTAGTTTTCAGTTCAGATGATCCAGTTTTGACGGCACTTGGTCAACCCACCTATCATATTCTGCCCGACAAAACGTCTCTTATCGAGAGAACCACCTCAATCTACAGAAACAGGTGATCCACTCTCCTATATTTCAGGAATTAACCTTTTCAATTTTGTAAGTGCATTACTGCATTTATCTGAACAACTTAACAGCATAAGTAGAAAAAAGTTGAAGCAGTAGATTCCAGCTATCACAGCTTGCTATAATCGTGGGTAATTATTTCAGCAGTGTCACTTAGATAGAGTGTCATACCGATAGTAATATGAATAGCAACACTACAAGCAATAGTATCAGTAACCGAATAATAATAGCACTGTGATAATAGCATTTTATTATATTATTATCGCATGAAATTACTTGGATAACTGCTATAATGGCACTACTAAGGAAATATTTAAATGCTATAGACTTTACTAATGTTATAGTATACCACTGCTATCTTATACCTCTTCTCAAATCGGGCGAGAAGTGAAAGAAGCTATCGCTTCGACTTCTCAATCCGTTTCAATGCCCTTCCAGCAGACCTAGCAGAAACTGAAGTATCCAGATTTATATCCTTAAAAAATGGGCGAAATCCTCTTTCTGGGGACTTTGAGTTCGAGCGGCATCCAACGCCTAATGCAACTTAGATATATCTGTGAAAAGCTTGCCCAGCTGGTTGTTCCAAGTTCCGAGTTTTTCATGACTCATTATTCGATTACTTCCTTTGTGCGATTTTTTAAAATCAGATCGGCATAAAGGTAAATAGCTTTTATAGAGACCAGAGTGAAGGAAAATATAGGAATACTGAAGTATAAATGAGACAAAAGAATATGGTAGTGATGTAAATAAGTTCAGACGAAGAACAGTGGATGTATGCGGAGACGGAGGCAGTCGAGGACTTATCGGAACAGCGCCGAGTCGTGTATCAATAAAATCGAAAGTGTCAAAGGTGGTGGAATATTGGGGTGCCGAAACGCCATTTGCGAATCTATCTCGAAGGCGATCCACGGAGTACGAAATTGACGAGGTATTCATTGCGTGATTTATGCAAGAATTCCATTCTAAAGAGGTTCATTTTCTGGCCGTGTAGGTAGATGTACAAGGGAACGCAGACGGTCTGTGTGCACCAGCTATTGTGGTGTTTTGTCTACCGAATAAAGATGCAGCGATGTTTGGGTCTTTTTTCCTGAATACGAACACGGGGCATGTGCGTCTTCCTCCTTGTCATTGTATCACATTGTTTTGAGAGACCGTGCTTAAATGATTGTAGTAGTGATCTACCGTGTTTGTTCGATTAGAAGCCCTGAAATTCTACTTTTTTTCACTAGCTTGCAAACTTCGTCCAGTGGGAAGGAAGGGTCGTCTAACTGGTAGAAGGTTTCTTAGTTTTTTAACAGAATCGAGGTGACAGTTCCATATATATGTAGGTTTCGCATAGTTCAGTATGAAAAAGTTGTGTTCTTGATTGAAAAAATTGGGCAGCGTTTGTTTTCATAACGTCGATCGTCTCAGTTTTCGAGTAGAATTTTTTTGGAATTACAGCAAAACGGTGCCGTGAGAAGACCACACTATGGAAATACGATTCAAAGTATGACGTTAATCGAGAACAATCTCGCCAACTTCTCGCTGAGCAAGTTTGATTTCCACGTTCATAATTTGTTTTCATTTGGTTTGACGGAATATCGGGAGATTGAGTATAAGAAGGGGGGAGGGAGGGGGAGGGAAATGGTTAAATGAAATAATAGTGACAGTGTGGTTGTTTTATTTTGGGATGCAATCGTAAATAAGTCAATACTCGGTCGATGTGTGGATTAATGGTTTAATTTTGATGAATTCAAATGATATTTCTTCAAAATTTTGCTAACTTTTAGAGTAGTGTTTCCATTCTGAATTGCCCATTTTGGAAGAAAAATGTTGGCTTAAAACTTGAAAAATTAGAGAAGTTCTTTCTGCTTTGGATTTTTCCTGCAAAAACATTATTATCATCTATGCCATACCAAAGGTCTGTTCTAGCAAATATTCTAAATGAAAAATATATCAAAATTACGTCAAATAAATGAAGGAAAAATACAGTTTTTGGGCAGTTTCTAATGAATGGAAACGAACTTTATGGGGGATTTTCAAAAAAATGTTGTAGTTCCTATTTATTGTATTTTGAGGTGGGAGTTGGTTTGAGCGTAAAAAATGAAATGGGAGTTGAAAGTTCGAAGCATAAAGGATATAATGAAAAAATGAAAGTAAGTTCGAGATGTTAGTCTTAGCAACCAATTTTTAGAGACTGCCCATCCTCATTTCGTTGAGAGTTTATCCACGGAGCGATTCCAGTTTGTTAGGATTCGATTATTTGTGCACCTACATTCATTGTCTTTGGAATTACGTGTTTTGCCTATTGGTGATTGCATTTACCTATGGGTAACTGTAGAATATCATACCAACGCTGACAGTGATTCGTTTTATTTCGATTTATCGTGTCATATTGAAAACATTAATTTTCGTTTGCTTATTATTGGCATTTATCAGTAGTTGTTCAGATTTGTCAGCAGTTTTTCACACTTTGATTAATATGGAATAAACTGAATTGTTTGAAGTTTCGCTCACTATGGAATATATTCAGAAATTGAAGCTCGAACCATATATAGAAGTCTAGTTTGAGCAATATTTACAATTTCTAGCTCGAGCCATCTTCAGAATCTGTAGCTCGAGCTCTATTTAGAAACACTAGCTGTTTGGAGGTGGTCCTTTTGCAGCCCTAGTGACTTCCTACCGAATGTTAGCGCTGTATAAATATGGAGTTGAGTTTATCTACCGATCGAAGGCGTTGTAAATAAAAATTTTTCGTTAAATATTTAGTGAAAAGCACTGCGAATATTCACTTCCACATATTTGTGTGGAATTTGCTTACTTCCATAGCTTGCTATATCGTGCTAAATAGAAGCACCGTAAACTTTGAGAAAATTTTTTTGGAAGGAGGGATAATTTTTCAATTTAGAGTTTTGTTCGAAAGTCGATTGTTTTCAATGGAATCGTTTTTTGGTTTTTTCTACGCGTTATGAGTGCTTTGTAAAAAAATATTGGAGAGGAAACCATTTCATCAATGTTTTTAAGGTCATTTATTTCAAATACAATGTATGATTTTTTTTCGTCGCAGCATTGGGTTGTTCTTGTTCTATGTGAAAAATATTTATAAAGGTTGTAAGATTAATCTTGAGATGGAAACACTGATGGTGATGGAGTTCTTGCAGCCAAATTGATTTTCGATTAAATTCAGTTAACAGGTAAATAAAATAAAAAAATCAATGAATATGTTTATATGGGAATCGTAGGCGAAATATGTTTTGAGAATTGGTGAGTGCGGATATCGATGAAATGAAAATATTTTCTCGGGATATTGGAGATATTCTTAGATGTTCGTTTAGATATGATTTTGTAGATATGACTTGTGATTTTGAAGGCATATTTTATTACCGTTATTGCTTCATAATTAGCCTGCTGTGATGCATAAATATAAACTAGGTAATGTTTAATTAACTGCGCTAAATAATTGTTTTTCAGTCTAAATACACTATTCAAATGCACCAATCCGACAGCCGTTGCATCGCCATATTTATTGTGGCCTTTTAGGTACCAGTTAAAGTATTTCTCTCTCTTTTTTTTTGCTTATAATACGCCAAATTTCGGGCGGAGTATTTGTTCTTTCAGTCATCCGATTTGATATTACTAGCGCTATAGTTTGAAACGCTATCGTTCAGTCGTTATTAGCTATCTTTTTTTTAAAATTTAAATTGAATTGTTTGCAAGAACTGGTTTATTCGTACTGAAACTGAGTCATTCTTATTGCAATTGAGTTTTTATCGGAATAGATTCATGTATTAGCTCTTTGAATCGTTTTCTACTCCACTGGAGTCTTTTTTCTCTCGGAATCGGCCTATGTTCAATTAATTTGACCATTCGTTGGTGCGATTATATATGAAATGTTGCCTAGTTCTTTTGAAAGTACGAGCTTTTGAGAGTAAAAAGTGTTTATTCGGCGGTAATTTCAAGATTTGAAAAATATCCAGAAAAAACATCTTGTTTTGAGTTCAAATTCCACCTGCAAGATATTTTGAATGAAAAAAAAAGTTTTTAGGAGAGTTGAAAAATAGAGGATATCATTGATGGCGTTAAAGTTCCAGCGAGGCTAACTTAATGGGACAAATTTCTCTCATATTGCCTATATGAAGGGCAAATTCCATATTATTAGAATTATTTCATCGATGAGAGTTTTTATGCTTTTACCAATAGACAGATGATAAAGGTGTTCCTCTTAATTAATTACTGTGTGCTTACATCTTTAAAGTTATGATAGCCTTACATTTTGAGCACTGTAATTGTGAAAGGATTTTGAATTATTCGTATTCCCTCCTTCTCCCCTCCCTTCCCAACTTCCTCCCTCAGTTCTTTTCCCAATAGAGGAAAGGAAATGATGCTTAGTTATAGTGAAAGAAATCTTCGTTGAAGGTCATGCATTTATAAGGTTTTTGAATTTACAGCTCAAAGTCGATGTTATGTCGTCTCTCGGATTGTGTCATATTTTTTCTTTTCTCGATTCCATTCGCTCTCTCACAGATCTCGATTATACGCGCACATCATCCGTAAGCATTTTGAATCAATTCACATATTTCTTTAAAATTTCAAAGTGTGCTCTATAGTTTTGTGTTACACCGATATTAGGGGAATTCATAAAGCAGATGAATAAACACAATTTCCGACTGGAAAAGGTGGAGGAGGGGGGTATAGCTGAAGTGGGGGTCAATTTTTAGGAGATTTGGTTTTATGAATGAGTTGTGGGAGAAAGTGAAAATAAATTTGAGGATTTGTTCATAACCTCGATGGAATGATTTAATCCAATCTGAAAATTCGAAGAAAAATTTACACATAGGTTCTTACGCTTGATAAAATGAAATGCATATGCGTTTCAAAAACTATTTTGTTTGACTTTGAACTTATAGTTAAGGAGCGAAGGGGAGGGAGGAGGGAGATTTGGGAATACCTTTCGTTTTTAGTGTTTTGGGCTTTTTTCCGGATAGTAGATAATATAAGATACATATTATTTCGTTCAGGATATCGGTGCAAAGTTTCGAAGGTATTCTACTCGCATTGTGTACGATATCGCTTGCTCTCGTTTGCGTTGTTGAGCGATTTTGTATATTTGCACGCCATCTATTTGTGCTCGTCTCATATGCAATCACAGCATTCGCCACAGTTGCACCACATGTTTGTTGCATATTAATTTCTATTTCATTCAAGTAATCCCTCAATGATTCATAACGTGAGCTCAATTGTTGGATAAGTAGCATCCTATAGATTGATTGTATGATGCTTACCATGCTGAGTCATTTCCACCATACTTCTACTGCCCACTCTGTTTTTTTAACATAAACGGAATTGAACTGTTTATTGTTTGCAGTGCAGGATCCTCGGCGAAAGTGTCCCATTTGCGCGCAAATTTATAGGAGGCGACGAAAATGCTGTTGCATATGCTTTGATTGGCTCTTTGGATTTAGAACTTATAATCATAATATCAGATGTCGTAATCCTATTTTATTTGGAAAGCCTGAGGTTTAGTGGGAGGGAGTGGCAAGGAGGGGTTCGGGAGGAGGAGAGAAGGCAATAGAATCGAGGTTGTCCGTTAAACGGCTATCACTTCGTTTACCAATAATAAATAGGTTCACCCAATGATTTTTTCCTTTGGTTACATGCACATGATTGTATTTGAGAGAAAAGGTTTCCTTTTTGGCTCAAAGAAGGATGAGAGTAATGATGAAATCGAAAGCATTCTTATATGCCAATGATCGGTTTAATTTGAAAGCTTGAAAAGTTGTTGAACTGACAGGATTTGAGGTTGATTTGGACCAATATTAATAAATGTCATATTTCAGTTATCATATACGTTACTCTCTTCGTCGAGGCTTACGTCTGTGCCCTCCCTCATATGGCTTTCGGGTAGGTATTTTATGTAGTATTATCAAATATAGGTGCGGTTGAGGTTGGAATGAACTCCGTTCAGTTGCACTAAAAAGGTATTTTTCGATTGTCGTCACCTCTGTGAACTGTGTTTTACGTTAATCTCAAAATACTATCAATTGGAGTAGTCGCCATTAGTGTGGAAGTAAGCATAGAAAAATATTTGTGTGCAAATGATTATATCGTCGTCCTTCTTTCTGTTCAAGAACTATGGTATTTTAGGCAATTTTTCTCCGATCGTTGAGTATGTTGTAGAGGGCAAGGACTTACTTAAAAATTCTTTTCCTTAAGGGGAGCATGCTCTACTATTCGTTGGTTACAACCACAATATTGAAATGGTTGAGATATCTACGGTTATCTCTAAATGTGGTATCTTTCAGCGTGCATCGTGCATTTATCGTCGGTGTTCGTACTCTATCGTCTTCCATATGCATTTCGATGTGTGCTCATCTCAGCGGATTTTGCACTCTTTATTCTTGTTCTATGCCTTTTCCCATCTTCACTTACAACACCACAAATGATCAGGTTTGTTGAATTTCTTTTTTCACATTATCTATTAGCAGGTAAAGCGGTTCTTTTCCTTTATTCTCTTTCACTTCTTCCCTTCCACTCACTTTTGATACGTTTCTGCGGTTGGAATTTTCCCTTAATAAGCGAAATCTTTTATTCGTGTAAATTGGCGGAAAAGAGCGTTTTGGAAATACTGAACAAGAAGGTGAGTAAATGTTACAGTCTTTTTATTGAATTATCGTGCAGGTGATTCTTGTAAAAACACTGTGCATTGTAAAGTGTGACGTTGTAATCTTACCTTAAAGGGGGTGGAATGGGTCCACAAGGAATGTAGCAAAGTAGAAGTGACGAAGCCGAGGTCGCCTTCGATGAAGTGATGCTCATGTATGAGATTGCTAGAGGACGCATCTCACGGACATACCTCATTTAGGTTGGACACTTCAATGCTTTTGCATGATCCAGTGGGGTTGTCGCAACAGGAGAGCTCTTAATCTTAAAGATCCTTCCCAGTGGAGACGACGGCGTTAAGCTTGCTCATTTTTCTTAGCGTCCACAGGGTGTCAAATATCACCGGGGACCAGTGTGGGCAATAGTCTCCGTGAACACCCGAATACATTGCCAACTGGTCGTTGCTCATACGGGGGCTCTTTCCGTATGCAGTGAACAATAGGGAAAATGAAGAATGCATATAAGATTGATGTTTTATTTATATTTCAGTTATAATCTGACGGTGATTTGTGTTGATATGATATTCGTCTTTTTGCTATTATTATTCATCGATTGGATTGTAAGTTTCTCTATGAACAATTTTTTAGTTATTTTTGTACTCAATTATACGCGTTTTTTTAAAACTTTGTCATAATCGTTGATATTTTTCGGCTGCTGATTAACAAGAAAAGTGGGTGCAGTTCCTTTTTTTGATTCAAACAGCTAAAAAATTATTTTCATCTTGGGGAATTGTTATAGATTTATTTGGATTATTACGGTTTGCAATAGGGAAAGTATTGCGACGATTATGAGGATTTCATTTCAAAGT
Source organism: Baylisascaris schroederi (assembly GCA_006503575.1). Lineage (NCBI taxonomy): Eukaryota > Metazoa > Nematoda > Chromadorea > Rhabditida > Ascarididae > Baylisascaris > Baylisascaris schroederi. The sequence goes on from QEWY01001436.1 coordinate 137,170, forward strand.
AAAATTTCTCCTCATACCTTTAAAGCTTATTCAAAACATATTTAAGGCGATGAAAATTTATTACCCATAGTGAAAAATTTTAAAATCACTTATTTATTGTTTATAAATTCACCATTTATTCGTAGCAATCATATAATTGACTGGTAGGATTCTATTAGGAAATGGTATCTGAATAAGTGAATTAATTTACTGAATTGTATATCCATCGGATTATTTAAGAATAAATATAATTTGCAGACTGATTATGAACGTAAAGCAGAAGCGGCATGTAACGTTTCGTTCAGAAATGAGGAACGCGATGTGGAAACAATGCAAGATATCAATAAACTCCTCATTGAGAATATATTACCTTCATGCGTCGCTGCAAAGTTTCTCAATCCGAACAGACCTATCGACGTAAGACTTATTCATAACATTCATTCGTAGACGAGTACGTAATTTTGAGAGGACTTCTTGTAGCGGCTTCATGTTCTTGGATTTATAGCACAAGGATGGGATGAGCTTGGTGGATATTACTGATCAGGTAGGGACAGGATGACTTTGGTGGATATTATGGGAGGGGTGGGGATCGGATAGTCTTGGTAATATTAAAGGTAGAACGGAAATGGCGATATCTGTAGCATTAATTATCTAAGAGGGGATGCATATTTTTCGTCCATTCTTACCGTTTGCGTTAATTTTCATATCAACTGCATTTCGCGTCCACCTTTTTTATCCACCTTTTTTACTTATCGCTCAGATTTCATTACTCGGATCCACTGACCCGTTTTTTTTGAGTGGCCAATACCACAGAGGCTGACCATTACCTCAAAGGCTGAGCGAAGAGTGCAAAAGGAAATTGTTTGAGAATCGCGAAGTGCATTTGACAAATATTGTTTTGAGAGTCTGTCAATAAATATGCTGAGGCGAACGGGGAATGATCGTTGTTTAGTGGGAAGTTTTTTGATGGGCTAAGAACTTTCACTCAGAAAATTTGTTTCAGAAAAATTATGAAGTGGATTTACGAATACTTCTTACCCAATATTTTTCAACAGTAAGAGAGGGGTAGGGGAGAGCGGTATCGGCTTCTTTCATCTACTCCTCCATTCGATCCATATTTCTGACTTTTGTTGGCCATCGTACCGGATGTATGTGAGAGAAAATGTAATGTTGGTGCTCAGGCGCTTTTTTATGTTATTGAAGTGAAATATGTGAAAATAGGTGCTAAAAGCTATGGTCATTTATGATTGTACCAGTGAGTCACGTCGCAAAGTTGGTGGGAAGCCTTTTTTCAGAAGCTTTTTTTGTAGCCTTTTTTTCAGAAGTGATCAGTTACAATTCTATTAACTGTTCCTAGCATTTCCATAGTATTTGCACACGTTTTCGTTTTTTTTATATTTGCTTTTTTTTCATAAATAACATTTAATTATATTGGACAAGTTGACAATTTATTATGAAAATGTATTCGAAAATTTTATTGAAAGTGGAAAAAAACTGTGTGGTATTGAAGGAACTCTACGCGAAAGGACATGAAAATGTATGTGTTATGTTCGCAAGCATTCCAAATTTCAAAGATTTCTGGGGACAATGGGATACATCAAGGAAATTGGAGTGTCTTCGATTGCTCAATGAGATTATTTGCGAATTTGACAAGGTTTATGTTTATTTTTATTTTTATTGGTTACTTTTCATCAGCTTTTTGACGATGGAAAAAGCGTTTTCAAGGGATGCGCTCTTTTTTGTTGATGCTGTGCTGATCTGAGATTAAAAAATTGGAACGTATGGGACAAATGAGATAGAAAAATATGAGAAATATTCCACATTAAAATATGCTATAAGAAAGAGCAAAAAATGATGATTTTTTGATAAGAAGAGCAACAGGTTTCCTATCAAAATTACAACGAGATTTCTTTTTGTGAGCGAATTTGGGTTTTTCTTTTTTCGCGCAGCTAACCGAGCCGCGTTAAGCTACCTAAGAGAGATAATTTTAGTTCATTTATGCAGATTTTTCTTTTTTGCCTTTTCTCCTCTAGAACAGATCTTTTTCGAACGTATAGTAATACAGGTAATAAATATGGCATTGGATTGCGTTGTTTATAATAGTCGTTATTTGAACATAAAATGCAGCTAATATTATAGCCGAAAATTGATGCGATTGCACTGCTGGCGCAGCTCTTTTCATTTACTCTATAATGGGAATTTGTAAAAGAAAGTGAATGTTCATCCGATCAAGAACTATGCTATGAAAATTTTCCGACAACGGTTTTCTAATTTTCCATAAATTTTCTATTTTTTTATAGTACAGTCGAGAGTATTTTTGTAGCATTTTTATAAAATTTTATGTATGGCATTACTGCGACCGAGTTCAGATTTACTCTCCGTCTGCCATAATCGTCGACTAAGGATTAGAAATAATTCAGTGATTCGAATTCATATTTCAACAATTTTACATTTGATGTCGCTTCATAGTGAAGTGTTATTATGTAGAAAGTGATATTTTGACCTTTGGTGGCTTGCGTAATAGTGACTTTGAAGTATTCATTATGAATTATTCTGCAAATTTTTTTTAAAGGATTAATTTACTACATTCTCAAGTGAGATACATGAAATACATGTTTGCGAATTTCCCTTTGCTTTGTTTTTTCCTTTCTCCGGTTCTTTTCTGAGGACTTTTTAAGAAGGATTTTAAAATTTTTTTAAGAAGAAAATTTTAAGATTGAATAGGACGGCATGGCTGAAGTTTTTACTCTTTGATGCCACGAAGTATGAGATAATCTAACACTTATCATTTTCGTTGGAATCTCATAACCCTTTATTGTGTTTTATTTTTTGTTTTTTATGTACTTTAAAATTTTTATTATTAAAGGCTCATGTCGGAATAAGACTTGGTCTTTAAAAAAATTTTCTTTCAGTTGCTCTCGAAACCGAAGTTTAGTAGTATTGAGAAGATTAAAACAGTTGCGAGCACATATATGGCCGCTGCGGGTCTCAACGAACAAGAATCACTTGACGATTGTGTAAGCTTTGAGTAATTTTATTCGTTACTTTCACGTCTGATAGTCTTGAGAAGCTCAAAAAGATATCTGAAATTTTTAATGTTGAAGAAATTTATTTGGCTTACTCTCAGGTAACTCAGGTAGGATGGTTGATGTTAAAGGTATTTTACCGTTGTACTTTTTTCATCACTTTTCTATTCTATTCATCATCACATTTCGGCGGATATCTGATTCCAGAAACTCTGCTCCTAAGCAGTTAAAGACAGATTTAGTCCTGCAATAGTACGGGCATACAGGGCCGTAGCACTATATGGAAACCCGCTCAATAAGAAACGTGTACGACCGCCAGCGAAACATAATACACCGTATGGGAGAAAGGGGGATAAGGAGAAAGACAGAGAATATGAACAAACGCAAATGTGAGTAGAACAACATATCACACCAAATGAGGGTAGAGGAGATTACAAGAACTCTTTTAACACCAGAGTGCAATAGACCATTTGTCAACAAGTTCCTGTAACTCTCAGCCTTCCTCGTTAAGTGACGAATTCGTTAGTGATGTACCCATATATGGGCTTTGCTCACTGCTCGTGGGATGGCGAAGCTTGATTGGCTATCTTAGTTGAGGGTTCTTAAGTTCGGATTTTACTGATTTTGAAGCGATGAGGTGCTGCGAAGTGATTTGTCATGGAAAATGATTTCTTTTTTTGCAATGGAAATAAAAGCAATGATCTGTTCAGGATTTCATCGATGCAACCGACTGGGGTGAGAAGAAGAAAGCAGATAACATTGTAAGTACAAATTTTTCTATAAAAATCAACAGCTCATATATTTTGAAGGGGAATGGTGCCCGCATGGACCTCTGCGAGAAGTGGGTCGAGCTAGTCTCACTCTTATAAGTCCACTCTCGGCTTCAATCGTCTTTAGAGGGTATTTATAGTATTTTGCTGTACTTGCGTAATCGTTGAAGGGGGGGGGGGTGGGAGTGCATGTTGCTCTAAATTCTCGTTTGATGTGGACATTACCTCCAAACGTAGCTTCATATGGGACCGACGCGTTCATGAACAAATGGAACGAAAATGAGCATGCATGGTACTCATTGGGACATTTTTACTAATAAGATTAACCTATGAGCACATAAGGCAGCTGTTAAAAACAACGAAAAATTGGCCTTTAGAATATTGTGTTGCATAAGCACACATAATAAACAAGAAGTATGCGTCTGCTCAACCATCAGATAGCGCTAGTGGAGTAAAAAATATTCACGGAAGAAGACAAACATGGCATTGGTTTAGTGGCAACATTGTCGAATAGCTAGAGGCCAAAGTTGAAGTCTTGTATCTTTATCTTTATTCTTCGTCATTTATTAATAGCAGCAATCGATTTCTTATTGATACCTCTCGGCTGAATTGTGCTTTTTACATAGATATCGTTGATGTTTAGCTGGCTCCTTGTCATGGTCAGATTTTTGTGAGCAGCAATAAAACAGATTTATGAGCAACTTAGTATCTAGTGATAAAATGTTCTTAAGAAATGGACGTATATTTGAACGTCGATGGTAATGAAAGCAAGGAAAAATATGTCTCGAGAGATGTATCTAAGGCCGAAAGTAGCGTAAAGTACCTCTTTGAAATTTCGGATGTATTTAATTAACAGGTGTTCATAGCGTTTCATCCAAGATCTTGACATGCGCTACGGACATTTTTCCCGAGCAGTTTCCCGAAAAAGTGGGACATGATCATCTGCATTTTCAGTAGTACTATATTATATATATATAAAGCTTAAGCCTAAGCCTAAGCCTATGCCTGAGCTGTAAGCATGAGCCTAATCTAAAGCCCAGGCCCAAGCCTACACCTAAGTCGGAGGCTAAGCGTAAGCCTAAACCTGAGCACCTAAGCTCAAGCCTAAGCATAAGTCCTAAACCTAAGCCCACTCTTAAGCTTAATGTCTAGCCTAAGCTTACGCCTGAGCGTAGACGTAAGCTTGAACCTGATCTTAAGCTCGAGCGTAAGCCCAAACCCGAGCCTAACCGTAGAGGTGAACCTAACCCTAAGCCTAAGCTTAAGCCTGAACCTGAGCCTACGCTAAACCGCAGGCCTAAGCCTAAGACTGAGGCTAAGCGTAAGCCTAATCCTAAGGCGTATGTCTGTATGTATGTCTGTGTGTCAATTTGCGTTGTGTGTATATGTATTGTGGGTGGCGTGGCATGATGCATCTATGCGTGGTGTTGTGTGGTGTGTTTTTTTGCTCATCTAGTGTGCGTGGTGTGTGGTTTGTGGGGAAGGGGGTGTTAGGGAGGAGCAGCCTGCCTTGTGGTGGGCAAGGTAGGCTGTTGCTCCCCTAACTGTCTGGTGCAGCGCGGACTGAGTGTGTGCACGCGGTGTTCCGCACGTAGTGCTATTATCATTGTGAAGCATATCTCGGTTCCGGATGGGGCAATCTGGATGCGGTTTTGAGTGGGTGCTTGGCGTGACTGGGGAAAGGTGTGGCCCGTGGGAGTATGTGCGAGCGCTCGCGGAGAAACCTCATATGCACTGCTATCTGCTGTAATGAGCTGTCCCATGTCATATCTTAATTCCAGATGGACGTTTTTTGTTTTTGTTTATGTTTTTTTGCAAAACTCCATATAAGAGATGGGAAAGCGTGATTTTGCGTTGCTTCACGTGGGAAAATGTTAGTAGCATTTACAGAGGGACTCAAGTACCAAAACTTACAGGCGTATCGCAATGCGACTATTATGGTTGAATTCGCGACGGCAATGTGTTCGATCCTTGATCAACTCAACACCGACTCATTCCAGAACTTCCAACTCCGCATTGGTTCCTTTTTTCCTTTCTCCTATTTAATTAGCATTTTCATGAAATGACAAAACCGATTGGAAAAAATTTCAATCCAGTTTAAATTTTCTTAGTCGAAATTAGTCGAAGTTGTGGCCATATATATTTCATCACAAGTTTTATCGGCAGTATTGAGCGGATGAACGCTTCTCTATAGAGGGAAGCAAAGATTTGTTGGTTTGGCATCTATGAAAAAAATATCCTTTTGAGGGAATATAGGAAGTAAGTGTTGTTTCAGGCATGAGTAGTGGGCCACTAGTGGCTGGAGTGATTGGAGCACAGAAGCCTCAGTATGATATTTGGGGAAATACGGTCAATCTTGCCAGCAGAATGGATACCTACGGTGAACCACGCAAAATTCATGTATGATTTTAATTGTTTCTTTTGCTGTCATGTTCGTCTGATTTAATTAGTGTTTTTCATTTTTTGATACTTTGTCGTTATTTTCTTTTTGTAGTTTTATATGTTGCTAGCAATTTTCATGAGAAAATCACATTATGTGTACGTTTGTTTCCTTGGCAAGTAGGTCCATTCAAGGCCCCCTCAAGTCTTCCAATAGAGGTTTCCAATTCTGATCGAGGAGGAGGAAAGGGAAGGTGGATTTATATCATTTGTACCATTCCGTACCTCATCATATACATGTTTCCTACTCATCATAAAGACCAATCGAATTTCAAGATACAAAGCTGAGCCTTCACGATAGTCGATCATTAAGGCCCATTAGCATCTGCTATTTGCAACCAAGGCGCTTTGAGGGGATACTATAAATTTGTGGCCGATTTTACGTTTGGAAAGATATCTAAGTTGCTTCATCATGCTGAAGGAGGGTTTCATTTGATATTTTATAACTAAATACTTGTAGCCCTAACAGCTGCATATAGTTTCGGACGTTCACGTGGTGAGCAAAGCTTCTGAAATGTAGTTCCCGACGTTCACGGAGTGAGTAGAGCTTCTAATGTAGTTTCCGACGCTTCGAGTTGAGTAAACCTTCTAAAATGTAGTTCCCAACGTTCAGATGGTGAGTAATCTAAAATGTAGTTTCCGATGCTTCGGGGTGAGTAACGCTTCTAAAATGTTGTTCCCGACGTTCACGAAGTGAGTAAAGTTTCTAAAATGTAGTTCCTGACGTTTTTGAGATGAGTGAAACCTCTGAAACGTAATTTCCGATGCTCCGGGGTGGGTAATGTAGTTCCCGACGTTAACGAAGTGAGTAATGCCTCGAACGTTCACTTAGTGAGTAAATCTTCTAGAATGTTTATCATGTCGTGTTTTCATTACCGCAATGTGAGATAGGCCAACTGCAGTCACAACAGAAAGTAATTCTTATTAAATCGTTTGTTTAAATTAGCTGAACGATTGAGAAATGAAACGAATGCATCGGTTATTGATTGAATTATTTATAAGAAATCTAAATTACAGATGACAAATGAGATGGGGACACTTCTTCAGCGTGGTGGATATCCGTTACAAAGCCGAGGTAAAGTGAAAGTGAAAGGTGTGAAGGAGCCAATCGAGACGTTCTTCCTTTCGCTCGATTCGAAACGTAATTCGGCGATTAGCCTCACTTCACAACAACATAATTCACTATAGTAGTTCGCTCATTTATATCTTAATACTGATCTTATTCACCGTTCTGGAGGATTGTTAGGGACTGAAGTGATCGTTGACCTTGATGGTTCAATGGAGCGTTGGGTGGCAAACTTCGGGATTTTTTTTAGAGAAAATAAATCTTTATTACAGCTATAAATTTTTTCCTACGTTTTACAAGTGTATTTTCTCTATCGGGAAAAAAAGAAGATTAAGTAATAAACGACAAATTTCTTCTATAATGAGGGTGGTTGGGAGAAAAGGTTTGACTAGATGAGCTTCTCCTCCCTCTCTGTCTCCATTATGCCAGTGCTTCATATCTCTTTCTCTATGCATTTATATCGGTTAGAGCTCGAAATGGCGTTGCACATGAAGATCATTAACCATGTTATACGATTAAGATCACATTCCTTAACGAATAACACGAAGAAATGTATCACAAACGGGTAATGCGGAATACCTTTTAGTATATTTTTACAAGTGAAATTCTAAATGCATAATATATCAAGAGATCAATGATTACATTTTTTCTTTTTTAAATGAAGAGGGAGCAGAAGAAGTTCTATAGTATATTGGCAGTGTGGCAAATAATGCGGGCTATTGCCTGGTTCTGTTCCTAATAGTTGTGCTAGGGCTTCTGATGGATATTATAGATGACGGCTACTAGCTGATCGAGGATTACGGTCACTAACAGATCACCCAGAAAAATTTAGCACAATGAAGATACAAGCGCAACAATAGATATAAGACATTTCCTGTTAATTTGTGAGTATCTATAATTTATGAATATACTACCGAATAGGAAAGGAATAGAACCGGGGTGGTCTATCGACACACAAGTGGTCTGATGATGTAAGAGCATTAAATATCGATGAGGCATGAATTAGATAAACAAACGCCGAATTCTTCATGCTTTATTTTGCTTACGGGCATTGTATTCATTGCTATTAAGTATTACTGATGTTTTAATAGATATTATTATTAGTGATGATGTTGTTTTGTATGTGTGCAATGCTTGCAAGCCAAATATTAAATTTTTGTTGAGAAATTATTCACAAAATATGCTTATCATCAAATATAATTATTTGACACAAATAACACCTTTTGATATCTAATAAATAAAATATAAGAAATGGGTGACTTTGAAATGCTTGATAAGTTACCTGTGACAGTCCATTCAAGGTGTTTTTATGTAGAATAATTGCGCATAGTGATTATGAAGTCGGCGAACATTTAGCAATATTTTAGCATTTTTGACGTTTTCGATCGCGATCCGTTCGTATGAAGAAAGCACTTTGCACATACTACACTTGCTATGGGCTATCCGAAATGAGGCATGGGTTATAAGCAATAAAGTATTACTGTTAAAAAAACTAAATGAAAGTGGAGGGAATGGTACATATTAATTAAGTTTTAAATGTTAAAAGAGGTTGATGCTCATATATGCATTTTTATGTTGATTGTTTGACACAGTAGCAAAGACTGAACATTCAGTGAATAATTTTGATTGAGTTATATCAACGGATTTACAAAGGGGTCGACGTTTACTGTTTAAGGATTTGTAAATATACAAATACCTGGATGTTAGTTTTTGTGTAGGTACATTAGGAGAAATACTTGATGCAGTAAAATTTGTATGAGTATATTAAAATATATGCTGTAACGACCGTTTCGATAGTGTTCTATATTTCGTTTTCGGTGTTGTGCTGTTTACTGCAGATGGTTCTTCATTCCCTGTTGATGTTGGGATCAGTTAACTATAGATTGATAGGTGCTTTTAGTCATCAGCTTAGTTGGAAATTTAAATGGGAGAGGAGCCCTCGATTGATGAGTAAAAAGGAAAGACATTGGTCGCAAGAGAGTGGGGTTGAACTTCGGTCCAGCTGTTTCTTCGCTCAACTCTCTCCCTCACTCTCTGGGAATTTCAGGATGCTCCTTCAAGCTATCTTTGACGAAAGCATGCTATTTGTGAATATAAACTGCAGCTAAGAACCAGGTAATGCTACAATCTTAGAAAACTACACAAAATGTCCTAGTTTTTATCCTTTTCCCACTTATGATCATGTGGCGAGCCCTTTTTTACCACCTCAAAATATTCGTGCACGGGCACGCCTCGCCCTCTCCATTTTCTACCTCTTGCTTTTTATTCACAGCGAAGGAAGGTTATAATAATAGAGTCTGCAAAGTGAGCAATGCGTCATGTTCTACCGTGCCCATAAAACAAATTGTTTTATTTAATATACCCAGCTGCCCGGTTCAGGTGCTCGCTAGAGGATCTCTTAAGTTCACCTCCACTACAAATAGGAATGAATGGTGTGTGAGTTCAGTGTCGGTATCGTCTTCTCCTCAATGGTGTGTCACTCATGTTTACTTCACTTTCCGATAGTTGAGTGTAATTCATCCAACAAATTGATTTATACGATGGTATGATTAAATAATCCATATAAGAGATTATTTAAACAAGCGAACAAGCAAACAGATAAATAAACGAACAAATAAACAATGCTTCCACAAGATTTTCTAGTCAAAGGGTAAAATAAATGAAATCGATCATCGATAATTCATTGATAATCTCAAATTTTATAAATTTGAATACGATCAATCAAAATAATTTGCAAAATTAATAAGGATAACAGATATTGTTGAGTGGAATTTGTAATTGTCAAATTGATTGATGCGGAATGATATTAGCTTGCACTAACAAGAAGCCTACTACTTCGTACTTTAATATACAATGCAAATTGTTTGGCAGTGTATCGTATTGAATGATGTTTAATAAATATTTCTGAAGTTTATTGGAATATCAGCGAAGAGAGTCACTATTCCAGAATTTTTGCAAAAAAATCTGCTCTTAACTGTTAGATCAGAGGTGGATATCTTGGATTGGATCTTCGGGATCATATCTAACACACACCTAAGACGGTTTCGTTGTCTGTGACTGATAAAATGCAGTCGAGAGTATTTTGCATATTGAGAAGCTGCACCTCTAAGCATTATCATGCATGTTTGCTTAGCATTTTACTTACTAGTTTTTATTACTTATTTTTCATTTCGCTTATTACTTATTTTGCTTAATCATGTCAACATGAGTAAGCATTTATTTGTCCCATTTTACGTATTTTATTTAACCCATTTTATTTATTCAACTCGATTTTTT
>QEWY01001450.1:0-10649 GCA_006503575.1 Baylisascaris schroederi
TACTACACAACGATTGCCAAATTATTTCTAACAAATTACATAAAATTTAGTAGGAACTTATAGGTAATTGCTGCTAGTGGTAAGCGACTCTTGTACCAGACTACTGTTTACCTAATGGACTGAAATGAAACCAGTCGACTGCTATCATCAGACGAACATACTAAATAGGCAAATGCATTCGGATTAAACGTAGACTTCGATTTCCGATGATTTATCACTGCTTTTAACAGCTTCTAGAGAGTCCCTCATAAATATATTTGACTGAGCTATGATAAGAATGTAGGGCACAAATTTTGGTAAGATAATCCCCTCTGCATTTTTCTCATAGCTCTCAACTTTCGAATTTCAACGATCATGAAGAATGTCTAATGAAAGGCAACAATCGAAGAGAATCCGAAGAGATCAGAAATCATCGTGGTGCACTTTTGAGAGAGAGGGCGCATATATTGACTTTTTTTTTAATTGCACTCTTTTCATATTTACGGAGTTAAAAAAAAAAATTCTGCACATTTTTCACGTGTTGATGAAGTATGCACATATCTTAGAGTAAGTTAAACAACACTTAGTAAGCACTATCGTTACTATATTCGAAATAACAAATCTATACCTTATGAAGTTTAAATGCTTTATGCTCACTTAATCGTGACAATGATAGGCCATGTATGACACCATTACGTCATGACAATCAAAAATTCCAACTTTCGACTTACTCGACACATTTCATCCACCTTTATCCATCCGTTTCCGGAAAACGAACGATGGTACTTTTTTCAGTATGGATATTCCAACTAACGGCAACACTACTTACATACTATATTATCCCAAACCTCAATGTTTTGATGCACCGCCACAATGTCGAATCACATTTCAAATGAGCGAAAAACATTCACAGGAAACGCCGTTAAGCTGAGCTATAGGTCAAAGAAAAACTCCAACGTTGTAGGTTTTTGAATATGAGCACGCCAAAAATTATATTCATGACGACTAAACCATCAGCGTTATTTCCGCAATCACCACGTTGAGAGGTTCCTCTCGATTATTTTCTGCGATTGACCTTATATGTTTTGCTCGATTTGCTGAAAAGTCGATAAAAAGAGGTTTCGAATAGAAAAATGTGAAAAGTTTCTTCGTAAAAGAATTAAAAATTTTGAGCTCAATCGACCATATGATGATGGCTGCAATATCACCTTCAAAATTTTCAACTATTCGATAAAAACGCATATTATACTCTTTCATTCGCTCTACTTTGCAATTTTTTAATATATAATTATAGTTCGTTTAGTTATTGTTTTGAGAATTTAAATTTCGTTGTCCGCAATAGCATCAACGCCTTTTTGATTACTTTTTAATGGGGAAAAAAGTACAACGGGGAAATGATGTTCAAGTGAACATCGATTATAACCTTTATTCGCAAGCCAAAAAAAAATAAATAAATAAAAAATTCAATTTGAGCCTACCTGGTTTTTGAATAACGAGTTTATAAAAAAAGGAAAACTGAAAAATAAAAGGATAAAGAGATATAAAGACAAACTTTTAAATGGTAATTCATAAAATCCATGAGAGAATACAACCAATAAAAACTTAGCACTTAGGTATTTTGTAATTTTTTTTATTGCAAAAAACCACTCTTATTCTAGGTAAAAATTAATGGAATTAGGAATTTATATAGAGTTCATAAAACTTAAAACCATCTAATATTTTTGAGAACGAAACTGCGAAGTTCCACTTCGCTCAATCTCAGAATGTTTTATAGTTTATAAAAATTAATGAGCATTTTATAAATGGAGAATTTTCTTAACTATAAGATTCGGTGAGGACATTCAAACAGTTTTTTAATATCGCTAAAAATTATTCAAAATTCGAGCAAAATAAGCGACGTTCACAACATTGTAAAATAATCGTCTAATAAATAAGCATATCTGAAGTAAATTGCAACATTCGATAGAAGAGAACACAAGGGAATAATAAATAAACGAGCAAATAAACGCTTAATTCGAGAATATAAGGATAGAAAGATAACACATCAAGCGGAATTAGATTTAAATATATATATTTTTTTTTAATATGCAAATATCGCCTTAAAGATATGCGATTAAGTAAACAATCGATGGGTGAAGTTTTCTTTACATCTAATCGATTCAACGATGAAATTATTGAGAATATTACAATCGTTTAGGTCTAACGTCAAAGTGAAAATTAAACGCGCAGATGGAATATATGTATGGATATTGGGATGTAGGCATGGATACATGTCGACGAATGTTGGCAACATGTCTATCTAGACTTCGATCATTTTGAGGATTATCGTTGATTTATCACATTTTTCTGCTATAGGCGAAACTGTTTTCAAAATGAAGAAAAAGAATGATGAATTACTTGTGATTGACAAACTGAAATTTAGCAATTCTAAGCAAAACAATTTGCCTAAATAAAAATATGTACTACTAGAAAACTTATCGAAGAACTTTCTAAATATTTGATCAAAAACGATTGTAAATAAATCGTTGTTTTCGTTCAACGCTTTAGAAAGATATTTCTTTTCTTTTTTTTCCAGGAAACAACACCATAACCTAAAATTTATGATATGAGAGGTATACGATAGGGAATGGAAAGTAAATAAGCAGATGATTTGGCCGATTGGAAAATTCTATGTGAGAGAAAAATTTAAATAATCTTTGCTCATTAACGAATCAACGTTCTGATATACGGAAGTGCATGAAAGCAATTTCAGAAATTAACCAATGACGTCATACATTCTTAAATCTTTGCAAGTGCTACTGTCTGCAGAATTAGTGCGGCAAGCTATTCCCAAAGCAGGGATTTTTTTTTTATTCTTCTTTGCATCGTACACGTTAAACTGTATGATGTTAGAGGTGGAAATTCGGTTGAGAAAAACAAGTCATGTTATCTCGATTGTCTATACTGTTTACTGTCTCATAACCGATATATAATCTAATTCAAAACATATATATGCCAATACCTATACCTAAAACTTATACCTATACCTAAAACTTACACCTATACCTAAAACTTCATAAACTAACTACATAAGCGGCCGCTCATAAGTGAGAGACAAGAAGATCCAAGCAAATGATGAAACTTGGAATCTGATCAATCAATAATGATCACACTTACCTAATTGTAGAATGAGAACGTTTCGTTTTAGTTGTTGATCGAAGGAATGCTAACGGTAACATGAGTAGTTAATAGCTGATGAGGTTAAGCAAAGCGTAGCCTAGCACTAGCTAGCACTTATCGGTTTGTTCGCGCTAGTAGTGAGGGGGACTATTAACGGAAAAGACGCTCGACACGCTCGCATGTGCTAAGCTCGAACGTCCTTTAATGCACAATGCATCGATGGCACTTCTTTAGTGTTTCGAAGAGACATACTCACATGACACTAAATGGAATCGACCATTGAAAACGCTTTAAATCCTAAATATTCGGCTATTCCTTTTCTTGTATACTATTCAGACGATAAAATGTGTAGTGAACATTGATTGATTTGTACTAATTGAACAAGCAACATTGTCTAGTTAATATTCAACTTAAGATAAAATGGACAAACGAGATCATCGGTCTTAGAAGGTAAATATTAAAAAGGAGATCTTCAAACATCTGAAGGAAGAAAACTCGTTGGATTCTTTCTGGACTTTACTACCCATGCTGCTATAAGAGCTAGTTGTCGTGTTCATTAGCATAAAGTTTTTGATGAAAGTTTCCTATGATTACCTAAAGAATGCAGAAGAATAATGAAAGACTTGACCTCTGAGGTGCCATTTCAGGGTTCACTTCTAATACGTCTGAGAATGACGGTTTCATCCCCTTACCTTGTCATGTATGAATTGAATTTTTCATTAAGCTAAGTAGCTTATCATTGGCAAAGCTTATATTCAACTTTTACTGATAATAATAAACAATGATTGAAGCAATTTCTTGTGAACAACTTCATTAGTCGATCAGACTATCAAAAATGACGGAGAAGAAGATGAAGTAGAAAGAAGAAATGCTAGAATAAATGAAGAATGAAAGTTATAAGATAAAAGAAATCATACAAAGAAAAAAAAAAGAGAAATATAACGACTTCATAGGCTATAAGAGAAATTTCCTTAACCGTCTGGAAAAAATTGGAAATCAATTTCCAAAAAAAATTGGATTTTCATTTTTTTTTTATTTCATCAGAAATGGGATCTTAGTGATGATCCCAATGATGAATGCAACTCACTAATTAGCCGCATAACAGTAATACGATTACCATAGAAGAAATTTTCAGCCGACCGAATGAAGCGCTTTCTAAACATTTGATTAACAAAGTAATGCATCCATCATACGAAATGTTCTTAAGGGTATTTTCCACTTCATTTAGCAAAAACATTTGACCGTGCATTTGGGAAAGCATTACACTGCTGCTTGAGTCCAACAAATATCAAGCTTAATCAAGAAATGTGTTATATAACACATCTATTCGTTATATTAACACGTAGTGTGCGCTCAATAACAACGAAGTATATTGGAATAATGCTAGTAATAATTCTGCTCATATTTTCTCACTTCGTTTTTGCATCTGCTATACGAAATAATTCGATATTGTTGAACAACTTCGTCTGTTAACTTCAGCTAAGATTCGGTAGTATTTTACGTAACTAATGATGCTGCAGAATTGACCTCAACTTTTCTCTAAAGCTTTTCGAGAATTGAAAAACCAAAATCGACGGATATTTTTCGATTATAAGTAGAAACAATAGGACTCTACCATAAATTTTGATGATGCAACAAAACGATCTCTGTCCAATCTCATGATCTCTTTAACCTTCAGCCTCAACTTTATTCGTGTTACTGGATTGGCAATGCGTTGTGATAACCGTATATTTCATGTCTACAATTCAGATCTAATGCATTACTTCGTTTGAGTATAGAGAAATAGACGTTATGTTTAGGGCTGGTACTATTTGATAATCAGTGTGGAAGGAACAAGTAGAAATTTGACTTGAAGATCTATTTGTTAGCGAGTATTGTTCAGCAATAAGTAGATGTCGGAAACGAGAAAGTGCTATAGAACATACATCATCCAGTATGACAGCTTCGAAAACATTAATGAAGAAATTTCGTTTATTTGCTGGCCATAAACATGGCACATGGTCATCGATTTATGTTGCTGCACTAAAATCGTCTATTAAAGGAAAGGAATGCTTGTTAAGAGTGAGATGCAAAAAAAATGGGGAAAAAAGTTCAAATCTGAATGTTGGCTCTTTTCCATCTTTCTAGATTTTAACTCATTTTATTTTTCGAATTATTTTCTTCAATCATTTTTCTCTCGAATTTCATTCCATTTTTATAACCGTTAGCTCCATTTTAAAAAAAAAAGTGTAAAATTTACGCTCAACACTATCTGTTTTATCAGAACAGATCGTATTTACCGTTTATCAACGATTCTCGATATATTCGGTTGTCCACAGCTTACTACTCTTCGACGAGTTTTCAATAAAGATGACCATCGTTTCAAATCGTCGAGTTTCATCAATATTTGTTTAGATTCGTTGAAATATCAAATATTCACTCAACACGGAAATTTTAATAGATGCAGCAAAAGCAGCACAATTTTTGATTAGTGAACAAAAACTGAATATTTTGCAATCAAATTCCTTAATCGTTGTTCGCTTTTCTTTCCGAATTAAAAATCTGCTTATTGCCACGAGGAATATGTATGAAACATTCTTTATGATTGTGCTGCCATAACAATACATCAAACAATACGTCAGAGATATTCCAATATTGAGTAAAAATCTGCAGCTAATTATCGTAATATTTGCATACGGTGAGTATATTCCAGAAATCATGCAAAGACGTCTTCAAACTCACACATATGACTAATACTAGGAACACCTGCTTTGCGATTTAAGTTCCATACCCCCTGAAGATTGAAACGAAGTTCCCCGCAATAAGCCCCCCCCCCTTCACTAACGAATTCGATAAACTTCAAAACCCCGCTTATCAAAAAAAAACTTTCTACTCAAAATCAAAAGAAATTATAGCACTCGGAATTTCTGCTGAGGTTAGAGGACATATTTGCTTATAAGTACTATAAATGGGGTTCCCAAAGAAAGCTAAAGTCTACAACTAATTAAACTATTCCATTTCGAGCAATTTATATGATTGCAGCCGTCAAATATCATAGTGACAGCAGAAACTCGAAGAGAGGAAATACGACGTTATATGAGAAAGTTTCAAACTTCCAAATTGCACCTTGCGCATCAATGAGTGAATAAAACTGAATGGATTTGATTCAGTATGCATCCTAAAGCAAACCTCCTAGACTGGGTTAAACCTGTCTACGGTCAGGCGACTCACTAACAGAGCCTACTGTCCCTCCGAGGTCAGGTGTCATTCATCCCTCACCCGGTCCTTGGTTCCATTCGCTATTGTGGACTGTCTTAACCAAGAGCCCCAAATTTGTTCGTATTTAACGATAGAGCATTTTCAGGTTTGATCGAATGTCAACAAAAACAACACGCATCGCATTGAACATGCGTTGCGTTCGTAATAACGTTCGCGATGAAATCTCAAATTCAGCATCTCTCTCTATTCCCTCGAGCCGTCTGTCAGCTGGTAATAACGCCAAAAAAGATTCCCTCGAGCCGTCTGTCAGCTGGTAATAACGCCAAAAAAGACTCGCCCACCGATCGAACTCACTGACCAATACACATGCAAAAAAAAAATTACGTCATCAAGTTGAACAAGGTGGCAAATATCTAATGGCTTTTTGTGTTTCTGTTTAATTTGTAAAAAATCGATGAGGTTTTCTCTGAAAGCAAATAGCAGTGATGATAGGCTAATGGAATTTCGGCATAATAACGCAAATGCATATCCTGGTAAACTTTGATTGTTCAGGATCGGATGGAAGGAGGGAGAGGGAGAGGGGAGGTTGGTATTATACTCTTTATATGAATCAATCGCAATTGTTTCTGAAACAATGTGTCTAACTTCAAAAGGTATTTCATTTAAACGGAAAAAATCTGATACGATGCATCAACTTCAACATTTCTACAGAAGAACTATCCGATCGACTAAATATCGCCCCATCTAAAGAGTCGCTTAAACTTACATCATTATTTGATAGTAAAACTAATATGTTGGAAAAAAAATTGTATAACGTAAATTTGCAAAAAATTTGAAGATATATTAATATTTTACGATGATGGGAAACACTCATTTGAAGACTGTTAAGTGGAATGCAATTTGCACTAATGCCTAGCAGTTCGCTAACGAGAGCTGACCAAGTGGGATACTTGATACGTTAACATTTGACGCTAAAGCAAAACACAGTAACTTCCTGAATTACTTCAACAATTAGCAACTCTTCCTCTCTGAATAAAGAAGGCGATGNAATTTGTGAAAGTGCTATGATGCATGCAGTTTCTTCACTAGAAGATGCTAATATAGTGGAAATAAGCGAGATAAGAATGAGATGAAGGAGAAGAAAGCAGATTAATTCACATCACCAAAGAAATATTTCATTAGCGATAAAATGATTAAATATTCAATATTTGTATTTGATCAAAGAACATACTGGTTTTACTCTCCCTCATAGCTGAATGATCTAAATAGCAATGCATTCTGAATTGCTCTAATAAACTCATAAAATGAACATTTTCACGATCGGATTACTCATTGAATTCTTATTAGTTTATTACTTTTCGTACTATTACTAATTTATTTTATTTTTTAAATAATGGAGTGAGCAACTCTCTCGACATACGAGAAAGTAATGGGAAAAATCAAAGAACGCATAACTAAAAAGCATTTTTCATTCGCATATAAGAGATTCAAACTAAAGTTCCATATATTCATTGACGAATAAATAGTATGATTTATAACGTTGAAAGATTTTTGAGAACAAACAAAAATTAATATAAATATCTTCCGTTTTTCGGCCTTCGAAAAGAATTTAGTCTATATAAAATAAAAAATTATCATAAAAATATTCAATTTTTGTGATATTTTTGGTTGTTTATTTTTCTGAATTCAAAAATCAATAATTCCACTAGATAAATATGCAACTTGCCCCAACAACGCTACTATTTACTATGTAGGCAATGAATATCGGTGATGCGCTTATGAAAAATATTTTTTCTTTTAATCCGTTTTCGAACAAAAATAAAAACAGCGAATATGGAATATCGGAATATGATAGGAGAAATGGCAATCACATCATAGTGAATATCAACTGTGTAAAAGGGAACTTGAAAGTCACTAATGCCATTTAAACAGCTTTATAAAACGCAATAATATAACTAAATAGGCTGAAGAACGTATCAAAAGTTTAAGATTTATATTAGTTGCGAATAAACGTTTAATACTGGTCAGTAAATAAAATCAATTTATTACTATCATGAAGCATCATTGAGAGTGACCATTAAATGTGCACCTTTAAGAAGAGTGACCACTACAAGTGCACCTTTAAGAAGAGTGACCACCAGATGAGTAAATATTGAAATTGATAGCAAATCTCCTCGTCGAATTGATAATTTTGTGGTACAAATTGATGAAGGTATCCACTACTGACAATTTTTCAGTTGATTCAGGTTTTTATAGGGTTAACGCTGTTGCCTCTCTTGATTTGTGCAACGAAAAAAATGCCATGTTGCAGAAAAGAAATATAATGAAGAGGAAAAACGATGGTATATCAATAATGAAACGAGATAAAAATACAGCCAAAAATTAGAGAAAATGGAAGAAAATATGACAAAATAAAGAATAAAACGATGGAGCGATGAATGGAATGGCGAAAAAAAAAACGAATTTATGAAAAGAATAACAATAATTGATAGCCGATACCTACGGAAGTAAGGGAGGTCACAGTTACTGCCTAAACCTAGAAATATTAGAGGGAAGAGGAGAGGAGCGAAAAAAAAATGAAGTGGGAATTACTAACGACGATAATTTTTGAATATTTCCTGCTCGAATATTTCTGATATCATTTAAACATCGAGAAAAACATTTTTTGCTATTAGATAGAGTGAAAAATTTGTAACGTATCCACTATATANAAGTGAAAAACAACGAATAACTATAGTGCACTATTTTTCTAGCAATATGAAGTTGCCTATAAAACTGAACTATAACCATAGAGAATTCAAAAACAATAAGGTTATATAAAAGTTGAAACAGCGATAAAAATATGGTCGGTTAATTCCTCTAATGCCCTGGATTATATCCATTAAATATAACGATAGCAGCTTAGTAGAGTGCATAGTTGAGCTTATGGTAGATGATTTAACACATCATTGGCGATACTTCGAATATCAAAAATTCGAAATACACTTGGCATATGGAACGTGGCATGTCATATGATGGAAACATGATGCATCACTTTACATATTAAGGGGGTGACCAATAAATCGTAGATCAACCGCTCTTGGGCAGAACAGAGAAGTAATGATCATCGGATAGAGCAAACTCTCTACAAATGTCTTGAGACAATGTTGCTGCCTACGAAAGGATAATATGTTTAATTACAGGACAACAGTGTGCTTCTAGTTTTTCACGGAAGTGCTGTCCTTAGAGGATCGGTTCGGACCGTAGGGAAGAGCAGTCTGGCCATAAAGTGTTTCGAACCTGAGGAGTTCTTGGTACTCGTCGGTGCAGGAGTGACACCATTCGTGTCAAGCCTGCCGGGGCGACGACACTTCGCTCCCCCCTCCCTCCGCCCTCTCCCCCTTGCCGTCGTGTAATCCCCCCGCCGCTACTATTGCTGATTTTAAAAGGCTTAATAAAAAAAAGCACCGCCTTTCGCCCTGCCGCGAGATTACACAGCATCTAGTGGAGACTCGAAAGACAAAAAAAATTGCGATTCCTTTGGGGACAAATCGAGTGCAGAGGGGTAAAACAGAGTCCCCCACCCTTACACATGCCACTTATGATTATAAACCTAAAATCATAGTTTGAATCCAAGAAATGTTATAGTTAAGGCAACCGCTCGAGCAATATGGAGAAAAACTTCGCAGCAGAACTGATACTGCGCAAACCAGATGTTGTACTCGTTGATGTGCGTTAATACTTTCCACCTTATGAATGGCGCAAATGCAATCCTTCTCGAGTGTGGCGCGAGTGTCGTTCCACCCATCGTACCACAAGGTTAATATTCAACTAAAGAAATAGCCGACTATCAGTAAATTTCTAAAGAAATTGAAGTTCACGATTCAATTGTTGCTAAGCAACTGTATTTTAATATGCATTATTTCTTTCTTGCAATATTACAGATATAGGCAGCTACCTAAAGTACACTACTTGGAAAATCTCATTCACTTATCTATTGAATTCAAGAATTAGGAGTATTGGAATTGAAAAAAAACCTGCAAGAGTTGGTCATGGAAAGTTGACACCCTCTAATACGTCAGTGAAATTATCGCGTGTATAGAGTAGCAATGGCAGAAAGAATTGTTCCTATCAAGAAGGTTTTGAATTTAGCTGAAATCAAGCCTCTCATCCCTCCATTAGCAACATAACTTGAGAGTGATTGCCAGAGGATGGGAATTCCTGAACAAATAATCACTGAGTAATACGTATTGGCTATTGGAATATCTTTCATAAACGAGTTAAGAAGGATCTTTCATATAGAAAAAAAAACGAAAATAAAACTTTCATATCGG
>QEWY01001450.1:14397-43876 GCA_006503575.1 Baylisascaris schroederi
TGAAAGAGCCCTCACTGAATTATCTTTCAATTTAATTTTTCGAAATAGGAAAATATATGGGAAATTTATGAGCATAGATAGAAAAAAAAAGATAGCTAAGAATATAATGAAAAACAATAAGAAAGTAAAAAAAAACAAAAACAAAAAATGTCTCGACGAACAGATATCAGACACTTCCGGGTTCAATATATGGGAACAGCAATAATGTTAAGCTTGAAAAGTTTCGAACCTAAGTTCAAATATGAGAGAACAGATGCATTAATAAGCTTAGCAAAAAGCATCTTCTTAGGTTGGCAGAACACAAATATGGAAACCATATAGAGCACTGTTCATGGTGCTATACTTGTTGACGAGCTCGAATTGACGATGCCCATGTTGACTATGGCAAGAGGCAAACTGAAACATTTCTGAGGATGTAGTACCCGAAGATATTGCGTATAATTTTATAACAATGAATCCAATTAATTTGAGCTTTTGGTATTTTAGTAATTCTAGGTTAAGGATTTTTAATGTCGTAGTATAATTGTGGGTGGTATGGATTACAGCAACTTTTTGCGAGAAGCAATATGAGGGAAACATTTCCAGATGAAAACATTCCACTGTCTTTCCTGAAAAAGTTTGAGAAGTATCCAGCAAATAAGCTGCATTTCAACAAATTATTCCAACCTGCGACTCAATGCAATCCCTTCGTTCTCAACTTACTCTTGCCATATTTATAAAATGCTTTATTATTTTTGCCACAGGTCATACCTCTCTCTTGGTTCATATGAAATTTTGTGGAATGAATTCGGTAGTGCTCACAGCACTGCTTAAATACGTTCACCTACCCGGCTGATAGGCCAAGCTATAGGAAATCGCTTTTTGTGTAGCCAAGTGCTGAAGGTGTGATAAAGACCGAATATTTTGAGTGGGTCTTTCCTTCGGTGTGTACACCTTGGAACCATTTTGCATAAAATCCAAAAACTGCCTATTGCCTCTCCGTGACGTTGGATAATTCATATGGGATTCATGCGATTAGGCTGTCAGCATATTCTTAGCTACCTTCCAGCTGCATCAAGCAATACCTCTCTCATTCCTCCCTCTGTGCTTAAAAGAAATTTTCGATCTCGAAACGGATTCTTGTGTGATCACTGGTTGAAAGGTCCTCTACCACACAAACGTTGTCAGTGAAGGAAATACCGTTTGTCAAAACCATTCAAGAAATCAACTCGCACCGTAGGATCTTCAAAGAAATTAATAAGAGGTTTATGCAGGGACAACTTTCGAGCAACTGGGTTCACATAATTGCGCTCTTCACAATCAACAAACTAAAAAGGTTTAGGTCACTAGTTGACACGGTCAATGATTCACCATACAACACAGCGATCACATTGAAGAATTCCTCAGAATCAGCCAAATAGTACTAGACGATCGTGAGACTGATATCAAGCAAAAAGTCACAACTTTACCCCTAAATGAAGGGTTTATCGTTTAAAGCGATAACATAGGAATATTAGCAACCGTGGTGTGCGAAATTTTAGCGTTTACCTTTCCTCAGTGCATTAAACAAACAACACCGTCCTCCAATTTAATAGTAGAGAAGCCCGAACGCTTCATAATCTCAGCATGATTTGTTTTATTACCAGCAAAAAGCAATTTATATATTTTTTCATTCATTTATTTTAAAAATTTAATTTCGACGTTCTGAAGTGGAAAAGGCACACAAATGGTTCGAACTACTCAGGCCTACTGACTGAGGCTGAAAAGTTTGAAACGGTCGATCGCTGTGTCTGGTCGACGGATTCGACTGTTCCGTCCTGGTCAACGGATTCGAGTGGGGAATATCCAATCAATCTGCATAAATGCTCGAATAGCTCCCACAGTTGCACATCAACAATTTTATGAACAGAGGATGATTTAGTAGTATAATGGATAAGAGTCTCTCATGGATCATCCCATGGACTAGGGTTCGAATCCCCACTCATCGGTGTGCTTTTCACTTCTATCTCTCTCTACTACTGCCGGTCCATTCGTTCTTTTGTCTATTTTCCAAATATTTGAAGTGACTTCCAAGAATTTCAACACTTTTGAGGTTCACTTAGATATGAGTTGCTTTCTTCTCTCCTTTAGGCAGGTATAATCCCCTAAGACTCTTTCGCCTTCTCATACAAGAAGTATGTTCCCAGCCAATGTCGAATAACCGCACCTTTATGAGTTATAATGGCACCTCAGTTTCTATCTTCATAGTTAGCTGCTTTCTATATGCTTTTATTTCTTTTCTTCGTCTCGTTTCTTCTTCACACATACTTTCAGCCTCTTTCCCTTCATTCTTCTTTTGTTTTGTCTTCTGGTTTCTCTTCTATTTCGACACACATGCCAATGTCCAGTTATCGAAAATTTGTGTGTTCTTATCGTTTATTTCATGGAGATAAACTCTTTAAAGTTTTATTTTTGTCTGTGGTGACATCAACTTTAGCTAGAAAAGACTGGTCAGTGGTCACTTGATGGTTGAGGCAAAACCATGCTGAAAAGACCACATTGGGCAAGTAGTGATGTGTGTTGTATGTCCCCTGTGACCACAAAATGCCCAACATTCTTTCGACCCGCATTCTACAACGATGTTGATGCGAGTATATTAACTTATGTGTTAATATCGGCAATATTCTTGATCGTAATTTAGTGACCTACCCGAGAATTTATCTCACTTCTATTTTACCTCCCGAGATTGAAGACTTCCATCGCTTATCGATTTCATTATGAAGATTGATCGCAATTTTTCAGAAACCTCTATGTACATAGTGAAGCGCTGCAAAGTCTTTTCGACATCGTACAGCGATTGCGTTCAGCATTAATAAAATTCAAATTGTTGTAAAATTCGAACAAATCCATCAAATGTACTGAAAATCCTGAATGGTTGTATGCGTTTGGATTGCTCTATTTACAGAGATTTTCCAGTTCTTACAGGTTTCAATTCATGTGTGTGTGTGGAGGGGAGGGGGGGGGAGGGGGGTAGATTTCGTTTCCATGTCAAAAAATGTCATCTGGTCGTTTGTCATCATGTTGTTTAAATTTCTAGTCAAGTTTTCTAGGAAGAGACATATTCGAAGGAAAGATCTGATCCAGAACGAAATACGTATGAACGATTATATCGAGCATCGAATACAAACGCGATGACCAGATTTCTATTCCGGAAAAATTCATCACATTTAAACTTGAACATTATCAAAACTCTAGCTTTAATAGTTTTTATCCAGTTGGTGCACTCTTAGGCTTCCATTCGATTATCTCTTATCTTGCGAGGCAGTCCTTTAACTTTGGTGTCCCGAGATTTACCACTATATCTGTTTCCCATCTTTTTCTAACCACCTAGTGATCACTCATTGCCAATAGCACTAGCTGATGGATCTGGGTTAAACTTGGTACCTGTAGCAGCCAAAATTACGTCTAACCCTTGACCATATGGAGATGGTTTAAAGCCAGTCGCAGCGAACCAGCCGTTTAAAGCCAGTCGCAGCGAACCAGCCGTTTAAAGCCAGCCGCAGCGAACCAGTCGCGGTAACGGCCGTATTCGGGAATAGACTTAACGCAAATCCAAAGCCGACACAGTTGCTATCCATTACTCGGATATCATGTTGATTAGATATTTGGTTGACAAATACTTAGTCGCATAATTTGCATATATATTAGCTGCATTTTGTTTGCATATGTGGGATCTGCTATATGGCCAAGAATGCTTGGAAATTTCCGTTAGAGAAAGATTTTAGCTGTTGTCTTCCTATCTTTAACCACGAAATTAGAGCGGTGGCCACCTTTTTTGAGAAAAAACTTCCATTTGTAAATTTTTTTTTTGGATAGTTTTATATGTAAATCTTCTGCTGAAAATTCCCGAGCACTGGTCGTGTGACATTTTTCTTATTCATTCAAAATCCCATTGCATTATTTTCATCGAGAAAAATAGTACTTTGGACTTATAAAGGATGGCTAATTATCTGATCAACATGGCAGCTTTGATTAATCCTCCTGTTTTTAAACGAAACGGATAGAGATTTCCAATCGATATTCCGAGATCGGTATTATTTGAAGATACTATAATCAAGAAATCGACGTCAGCGTGCTGTTTGCCATAAATAAAAGCACATTTTTAAGGGATTGGAGTAGCCTCGAATGGAAGCATTTTGCCGTCTGTTTCGTTCGACTCGAAGAGCTTATCCATTGGTGTGTTCATATTTGAAAGAGTCGTCTTCTGGTTCAAGGTTTGTCTTCCGTTGCCTTTATGAAAGGGTTTTTTGCTATCCGATTGAATGCTATCAGTAAACAGGCACATAAATCGAGTTATCGACTAGGTTTTTTATGAAATAATTCAACTTATTTCTCAAGTTTAAGGTAGATAGAGTAATTCAACTTATTTTAAGGTAGATAGAGTTTAAGGTAGATAATTCAACTTATTTCTCAAGGGGAAAATTTTTAAGGTAGATAGAGCACCTACCGGAGGTCTATAAAACCCAGTATTATAAGAAAGTAAAGCATCGCTCTAGAGGTAGGTCTGTATCATTATTATGTGATCATTAATGAAAAAAATAGAAATTATTTTGCAGTGTTCGTCCCGAAACATCCGCCTCAACAACCGATTATGCAGAGGCTCATCGAAACAAATTGGAGTTGTTGAAACCCAACGAGACATTCTTATCAACGTTGAATAAAGAACAACTCAGTGTTGTCAATAAACTTATTAAGGAACTAGAGGTGAGTTTTTCTTATAATCTACTTCAAATTTTACCGAATATTTTTTGAAATCTGCCTTTTATTCACCTTCTTGATGAGCAATAAATGGATTGTTGATGCCCGATTACAAGCTTTATACTTTTCAAAAGTTCAAAGTAGGCGAACAACTCAAAAGGCTTCGATCTCGGTATAAGAGAGCACCACTTGATTAAATTAAAGCAGCATAAAATGTCGTCTTTGCAATATCCTCTTCATATAATGTGACAGACCTATCAAAATTTGTGTGCAAAAATATTCTATGATCCTCTCCCCCTCTTCCCTAACGGATCGAATTAACAGAGATTAACTTATTTATTGTTGACTATCTTTATATAAATCGTCTCTGAATTAATATTACGTGCAGTATTTTATTCTATAGAATTGTTCATCCAACAATTCGAAATAAATGGCCAATAGCGAGTCTAAATAAGTTTTTTTTTAAAGTTTTGCTGAAATTCTGTTGATTTTTTTCTTTTGTTTATTTTCAAAAGATTATCATAGTCGTGACGAAATGTTTAGTTTTTTGCAATCATTCATTTCCGCTCGCGTAATCGCTACGAAATTTATGGGGAGTTTTACATATTTTGTGTCACTAATTTTCTTTTAAGTGTGAGTTAATTCCGGGTCGATCGCGATCTCAATCGGAATTCAACCGGAATCCTTTCCCACATTGTATTTCCGTTTGATGTCTTTTCATTGAGAATAAGGCTGTGCATTCTCAGGTGGTCTATTGACTAGAACGGTTTCATAGATGCAAAGCAGAACTTTTTTTTTAGAGTGAAGTCAGTCGCTGTTGTTTTTGCTTTATGATTTTCTTTTTCAACTAGCTATTTTCAGTTTTATTCAGCAGCTCAGTTAACGTTCTATTGATTTAATATTAGTATATTTAAAGGATCCTCTCTCGACATTATATGAGTTTATGATTTATGAATCTATTCATCGTGAAAGATTCTTGACCACGTTGGTCAATGCCATTTGAAGGATTTTTTTTTTAAAGGAAGTATTCTTCTTATTAAAAACTTATTACAGGTTTATTTATGGATGGCGCCAACAGCACCGGAAACAATGAGCGATGATCATTGGCGTCGTATGTTGACTCAAAAAAGTGTTTTCGAACGAGTTACATTTCTTAGATATTTGGCATTAACACAATATCGAGCCAAGAGAGATGCTCTCAAGAAGAAAACGACTAATGATGATTTTGAAAAACGATTGGCCGATGAGGTGCATTGTTATTATTTAATCGCATTCAAACGAGTTCTCTAGAAATTCGATTCCAAATTAAGATGTAATTCACATATTGTCATAGTTTTAAAGTGAATATAAATTTTTGGGAGGGAAAAGGTGTGGTGCCCATAAAGGCTTATCCCTCACACTTCCCGTCCTCTCTGGATGGATATTTTNGTCAATTTGATGCGTCAATCGATTGGTTAAATTATGTTGTGTTATAAGATGTTAGATAAACTTTTTTATTGAGAATTACTCATGAATATTCATATGAGTAATAATAGAAAATGGAAATGAAATTGCCTAGGCGATATTTGCTGATTAATAAAAGTGGCAACTGGGCATTATCTCTGCATCTTTAAGATGTTGCTAAAAGAGAAACGAATCAATAACCTAAAACCTTTAATGGAATTAAAATCCGTTGAATTCCCATTTGCAGAAATCCATCAAGAATATGGAATACGCGTCTGGAGGAGTATGAGATTGGATGATAAGCCGCATATTGTATTCGATATGCAATTCCTTCATGAAATGTTCGAAAGACGACGCAATGTTATTGGCAATCAAATACAATACTTAATTGCTGTAAGTGTATCATTATAAATTTGAGAATTCATACGAGATCCGATTACATAGGTGACTGCGGTTGAGCTTTTCACTAAATAGTACTTAACTTATCGGCATGCTGGCCAATATGGTTTTCATTGATCAACGGCCATCAATGCATGGAAAATATGTAGAATGGCTGCTGTGCGCTTCTTGTGGTACCGCTACGTAGTATTTAGAGGATTGGATTAACAAAGCATGCAAAATGAAAGTTGCAGTGAATGTTTGAGAGTTGGTATACGGAGTCAGTATTGTTTTATTTACATATCTGAAAATATCCTTATGGTTTCCGCATACCGCATATTTAACGCAATCTGCGCGACTATAAATTTTTACTGAATGTTAAGGAGGAGAAACATGACGGTTGCATATTGCAAAAATAGTATATTCTATTGGAGATGTGCAGAAATAAATCGTATTTTGAAGTATTCTAGCAAAAATGATTCATGAAGAGTGAGGTTTTATTGACAGGAAAGGAGAGAAGATGATATTTGTTCTTAGCTCACAAGTTCATTTAGAATTTATTCTCGATTGTACCATAAGTTGAGACACATATGTTTGCATATGTTCATTATTCTAACCACTGATAACTTGTCCTAATTTATTTTTAAGTGTTGACGAAAAGGGATTAAAGACTGTATTTCAATAGTTCGAGTTCATTTCTTCTTTTTTATTTTGGTAGCTCGAGCTCTTTTCTTTTTGGCATAGACATATCTGATGCGTGCACTCATGTTTTGTCCCATTTGGCATTTCTTAGAAAAACAACCACCGTGGTAGTTATTGCCATTGATTTAGATTGATCTTTGAAGAATTTTTCTTATTGTTTAAGATTTTAGTGATTTTATGACTTCTAAGAGGGATTCATAAACGATTGATAATTTTTTGAACAAATCTGTTGGAAGTGGGGCATTTTTCCAAAGTATTTCCATAACATATCATCTCTTTCTTCATCATTCTCAGCTTTATTTTTTTTTCTATCTCCCTTTATTCCACTCCCTTCCCCATCTCCAAAAAAATGAAGGTGGAAGAAGGCGGAAATGGAATTACCGACGCATGATTTCTCTGTATTTTTTCAGTTAAAAATATGACTAGTTGAGGAAAACATTAACTCGTTGGGTGAAAATTATGTATTCGCTGAAGTTATTTTTGAATGTTTAATCGTTTAATTTTTTTCTTTTCATTGCAGGAGAATTTCCAACGAGAAGAACCATTCCAATTAACGTTCGCAAATTTTAACGATCAGCTTGAAAGTAATAAACGATTACTACATGAGTATGTTTTGTTATAAATATATATTTAATGACTGTGTTTTTATGAAAATCTTTGAGTATTTCTATTGTAGTAATGAAAATTTGAAACTTCACAATCAATCTTCATTTGGATGGCGATATTGAAGAATGTGATGAATATTTTGGCTTGGATTTCGTTTCTCTTTTCTAATTTATTCATTTAGCAATTTTTGGGAGGGCATTTCGCTTATGCTGATTGGAAACATATTCAGGATATACATGCTTGATTCAGGATTATAGTTAGATCATCTCCCCGACTCATTTTTTGGAGTTTGTTTTAATAAATTTTTTCATTGCAGCTTTTATCAGATGCTGTGCCCTAAAGTACTACTACCTTATAATCGAAAGAATACATAGCAACGTCTTTTTCAATGAGATTTTCATATGATGTCAATAATTTACTGTTGCTCTTTAAGGGCTTTTCATCTAAATGCTTTATTTATGAGTTGCTATTTTAGTTGCTTTTAGCAGAAATATTCGTTGAGGAAAGAGGGTTTTCAATTAACGATTCACACTAAATTGTGGTCATATGTCGAGTAGTATGTGTAAGAGTGGGAAGACATGGTGATAATGCTTATGAATATCTTGCAATAATTAAAAGCCATCAAAAGCAGTGTGTACTTCCATCAAGCTTTCAGATACCTGCAGTTGCCCATCGTCGTTTTATGATTGTTCTTTGAAAATTTGTGAGTAGTTATCAGACATTTTTAAATGCAGCCATTATGAGTCCGATTTATAAAACCCGTAGGTTATTGCTGAGGTGATTTCTTGGTAAAAATGATTACATTCTATTGCATTCATAAGGAAGCGATAAATCATTTATTTAATAGTATTCATCGGTGATTTCAACGATTATCTTTAAGTTTATTCACTGTGAATATGAGTTTATAAGTGTCATGTATTATTCTAGCTTTGTGGGTTTCTATAATGGCGAACATATTGACCAATTGATATTACCAGATTTTGTGAACAAAAGCATTCGGCAGTTGTATCCAGATGAGAAAGAAATTGTCTACATTAGCAGGTGATTCTTTTTTCTTTTTTTTTTTTACAGTGATTTTACCTTCTGCATCGACGATACTTGCGATCCCCAGAAAGAGATATATCGAGTTGGGAATCCATTGCTAAGGAAATTTGAATTTAATATGTTGAATTCACTAATAACCATCATTTAGTTAAGCGTTTTATTACCATTGAATAATTATGTAAATTTTGATGGGATATGAATTTACAATTAGAGTTATTGCGCTTTTTGGTATTGAGATTTAATCATATAAATATTCGAAATGAAGTAATTCAAATCCAATGAATCTACAAGCCACTCTACAACAATATTTAAATTTGCGCAATATTTTCGGTAATATATCTATAAACAGTTTTTAGTTTATTGTTGTGGGCAAAATATTCAAACGTTGTATTTGCTGATGTCTTATAAGATTTTGCTTTTTGCATTGAGCTTTTCACTTAATCATCTTGAATGCTGAACTATTTAGATAGTTATGTTACATCATCCCACATTTCATTCAGAGAGGAAAGCTTACAGCTACTCATTCCCATATACTTCATAAATGAGTATTGAAAACTAACGCCAGCTGCTAGAAAGTTTAAATTAGCATCACCACTTAAGAAGCTGGAATTAAAGAAGAAAAGAGCAATTTGCTTTTCTGGTTTTAAGTTGAAATATAATCACTGTGAAATACACTCACAAGTTCGGGAGTATTTCATTTCATTAAAAAAAAAAATTGAAAAACCAGGCAACATTGCTCTAAGATTGAATTTGCTGGGGCAGAGGACTAGAAGCTTCTGCTCTTCAAAGTCTTAACGAAAGAGCAACGAGGTTGAAGTTACATTCAACGCTTTCTAAGTGACTGTTAACCCCAAGGATCTATAGCTATAAGACTTTAATGGGTTCTTGACAATAAAGTTTTTGAGAAGGAAAGTTTGTGGAGGTAGGGGGAGGGGCTATATAGGGGCCTCTGTTCTTAATAACCCCACCGGAAGTCTCTATTCATTGAGGATTGTACTGAAAGAGTACGATAATTTCTATTTGTAGATACGGACACGAAATGTTGGATGGACCATTGCAGCACAAAGTTTACGTGATTTGTGCATCATACGATTTGAATAGGGAATCGATTGGCGCTGCGAGGAAGGAAAATTTTCGTGCAATGCGACTTCCTTTTAAACGATACGTTCGGTAAATTGTTTTGTTTCTTATGTGTGCTCTTCGATTTTTTTTCGTTTGCTTAACTCATAGTTACATATTCATTGGTTGCTTTAGGTAACTCTATATTTATATATTCATTGATTCAATGGTTTCGTCGTAAAAAAGTTGGTTTTTTTTAGGAGAGGGGCAGGGTGAATTTTTATATCGTTAGACGACTATCTGCAATTTGTGGTTTCTATAAATCGAGGTTACTATGCGGCCTCTATATGTTTTTTAGAAATTAGTAGTTATAAGCTGCAATTGTCCTTTAGAGTCTTGTCAAATGCGAACATATCAGCGATGGAATTTCTTCAGCTCATTTCTTTGCCTGAAATATGAATGAAGTGTATTTGGTGGATGCATTTTATTTCATTGCACTGCTTCAGAATGATTTTATTGCAGTTGGCAAACTGGTCCACAATATTTACCGTTTATAAATTTAATACGCGTATTGGATGAAGTCTATAAATCAAATGGTGATTGGCGAACCGCTCTTCTCAACAATATCTCAAAGTTGGTCTCAAGTTTATTTTATAATTTGCTAATTTTTGCTGAAATTTCTTCAAAAAAGGAAATCATCATATTATTTCTAGGCAGTTTCCGACAGAATAGTTTTTAACACACATTGTGGATGTAACTTTGATATATATATATATATATATATATATATATAACTCTGTGGGTTTGCTTCCCACTGATGTTGGCTATTGTTTAGTAGTATTTGTTGCGCAATGTTTTATTTACTAAATATTGAAAACACGCTGAAAACTATCCAATTCTATTTTTTTGTTTTCTTTTCGAAGTGACAGTTAATCAACGGGTTTGGCTGATTGAACCGGGATGGTCAAATAACTGCCTAATCGTAGCTTTTTGTTGTTGTAAGTGGTATATTTTTTTCGTAGGCGTCATCTACGCTCTGAAGAAGAAAAAAGCGCATATGCCATTTTTAATGCGGAGAAGACGAAAGAAAAGAAGCGTGAATTGGAGGAGCTCGTGAAAATGATTGAAGATGCGACTGCGAATATTTGAGGATTCCATATCCCTACTTCTCCTTATCCACCTTCATCATCTTCGTTGTCACTGCTTGATGTCGACGATCGAGGCAGCATTGAAACTTGAATAAGCCTTTAGGGAATCGGTCGATGTTCGCAATGGTTTTCTGGCAAATTGCCGAGATTTTTAATGTATGCCGTCGTTGGTGCTTCTAACTATCTAATTCAGCTGTTACAACAAATGCGAATTTAGGTCATTAGTGCCCTATTTCTTCCAAGTATCCAAATTTCACCGGCTGATTTGGAAAGTATTTCTGTATATTTTCACCTTTCTGTTGCGTCTTCTATGTTTACATATATGTAATGAAGTTTGATGTTAGCAACATTTTCAGCTAAATAATTCCAATTTATAGAAGTTTTTTGAGAGTGAAAATCAGTCGTTTGTCATAGCTGAGTACTAATCGTTGGTTGTATTTGATGTGCTAACCATTCGTATGTGTGATAAGGATGCACCGAGTTTGAAGACTGTTCAATCTGAGTATTAGAAGCCTTTGTTACTTCGTTTGTAATACTCTCGATACCTGGAAGTTTTATACCGATTCGATCCGTTTCCATCCCTATTGCGATGGAATTTTGCATTTAAATAATTGGCTTCTATACAATATTTGATCACCGCAACTACATAATTCAGTGTGCAGAAATGATCAAATTTTGTGAAATATTGTGATGCTCATCAGATGCCTTTTCATATATAATTAGTTGAAATTGTATGCGTTTCTTGAAGAATTAGAGGATTGGATCCTCGAAATCTCAAAAAATGCATAAATAGCAAACCTCGAAATAGCAGTATTGGCGTTTGATTTTTAACATAATTTTATCACCCACGAAGGTTAATTGATTTCGAGGCCTGTTAACAGTGCCACTCGTACATCGTATCGATAAGGAAAATATGCCAGAATTCAACGGTACGGGCATAGGGATAAGTAATGTTCTTGGGAGCAAAAATGGTTGAGAAGTTATGACAGTAGAATCCGTTGAGATGTTGCTGGAACTATAATGCTTCGTCTTTCTCGAGATATTGGAATACCTTTTATGAATTGCTCTATTGTCGCCCTTTATCTTGACTCTTTCTTGTTGATGAGAATAGTTTTCCATGTCTTTTTGTTATTTCTTTTCAATTTTCATATTTTTTTAGATGATTTAAAGGAGATAATATATAAGCGAAGTAAATAAAATTCCCATTGGAATGTTTTGTTGTATGATCGAACTCGAATGGTGTTGCCGCATCTACTACTCTCTGAATAAAAGCATTTTTATAATGGTTGGCGGTTCAAATTGAAATCATTCTCAACACTTTGATTTGTTGTGAATTGCATTATTTAGATGCCTACACCTTAGTGTGCGAGGATGTGATGGTGGTGGTATCCAGATGTATTCAGAAAGCTTCGCCATCAACCGAATACGACGACGGTTGGCACTCAGGTCACTTCTTTTTAACGCTAAACCTGCCTTCAGCAAATCTTGCTTTCATCTCGGATGTTTAATTTACTTACTTTGCAAGACCCTAAACATGTCAATATACTTAAATAAGGCTCATAATTCATGAATATACTCATGGGTCACTTGTCTTCGAAACAAATTATCATGTCACTACTTATGCAGGTAGGAAATAGTGCTCTGAACGTTACACATGAGATGCGAGGATGTGATGGTGGTGGTATCCAGATGTATTCAGAAAGCTTCGCCATCAACCGAATACGACGACGGTTGGCACTCAGGTCACTTCTTTTTAACGCTAAACCTGCCTTCAGCAAATCTTGCTTTCATCTCGGATGTTTAATTTACTTACTTTGCAAGACCCTAAACATGTCAATATACTTAAATAAGGCTCATAATTCATGAATATACTCATGGGTCACTTGTCTTCGAAACAAATTATCATGTCACTACTTATGCAGGTAGGAAATAGTGCTCTGAACGTTACACATGAGTCTTCTGGGAACCTTAACTGCTGATTTGACGTAATGATTGCAGGAAACGATTTTACAACACTAGATGTGTAACCCACAGCCTCATTTCCCTATGTCTATGAATAAAGATAATTTTTCCTTCATGTGCTATGAGAAAAGAAATAACCAAATTACATTATTGAAACGTATAAATGCCACCCGCTACACATCAGCATCATCATTGAGGTTGTATTCAGGTCTAATCTCTAAGCTTAACGAAGCTCATTTTATTTAATAATTATCGTCCACTCTCGAATGATTATTGGGTGATTCAAAGATTTTTGCATACGTTTGCCTTATTGTTACAATTTTCCACTCTCCATTATGTTTGATTTCATATCGTCGATCGTGTCTTTCATTTGTTTCATTGTGTTCATACCCCCGTTTTGCATA
Organism: Baylisascaris schroederi; assembly: GCA_006503575.1. NCBI lineage: Eukaryota > Metazoa > Nematoda > Chromadorea > Rhabditida > Ascarididae > Baylisascaris > Baylisascaris schroederi. The sequence continues at coordinate 27,860 of QEWY01001450.1, forward strand.
TTTGTTATGTTATTCCTCTGCTGTACAGCACTTATTCTTTCACGGTTATCTAATGATCACTTTATGAGTTGAAAAGCTGAAACATCTCCGCGGAACATACTTTTCTACAGTCATAACTGGTACAGTATATGGGATACTTTTCTACACTCATAACTGGTACAGTATATGGGAGACTTTTCTACAGTCATAACTGATACAGTATCAATCCAGCTTATCACCTATGCTCCTTCACGTTAAACGTCCTGTCAACTATAGTGAATCCCAGCAAACATTTGTCCACAACGACATACAAGTTCCCCTGCCCTACGGGGAACGTGGAATGGGCTTGCATGAATTTGTTAACTCCACATGAATTTGTTTAACAACTAGCAAACCATTTCGATTAAACACAACTATTTCAATGAATACTTCATCGTTTAATTAATCTAAAACACTAATAGTAAAAGTAAGTAAAAATAACGGAAGTTATTGGAAAAGAGATAGTGCTCAGGTTTTATTAAAATTTTTTTTCGAACAATCGACCAGTACAAATAACATCACCGAACACAGCGATTAAACAATAAATCCACTAATGAACACAACGAAATTCATTTATTTAAACGGCTGATATGCAAAAATATAGCAAGCACCTCGAAACATGCAAATTTTTACTACTTTATGGTTGCAATTCTAAAGTTAACTGCTATCATCTCCATGACTATATGTGAATAAATTCCAGTTGGATATAGCTTATCCACGTCACAACAACAACAACAACGAATAAATTTCAATAGTCAATTTACAAAGGCATCCATACGCAAACGAAAATCTATTCGTAGGAACTGGTTCATATCCATAGGGTAATGTTCAGCTATCCCCCTGATAAGGCTATGTTAACAAAATATCAACTCTCATAAACGCAGTAAATAAACTTCCGCTTTTAGCAGTAACTCAGAGATCCGTTGTGATCCGCAAGGGCTGTTGATTCAAATAATAATTAAAGTGGCAAATATCAAAGAAGTCAAACCCATTCAAAAAAAAAGCAAATTGGATCTTAATTCACTACTCTCATGTTTTTCAGATTCTAGACAAATGGAAATATCAACTCCATAATAAGAATTGTTTATGAGCTGCCCCAATCACCACACCGTTGAGGAATTCATTTCGATAATTCGCCGAAAAATAGCCCAAAAGTGTGCAAGAAACAGCACAATATGCGCATGTGGTTGCAATAATCATGCTTCATCAATAAGAAGAAGAACGAACACCTAAGCATATTCGATCGTCGATGGACGACTCACCTCAACACCGCAGTCCTTGGGCGACCATCATGAAGATTCCGAATGAGCCTCCAGATTGAGCGGCGATCTTACCAATTTGCACCACCATCTCTTTACCTCGCATACCCATCCTTAAATCAAAAGCTTTTATTGCATTTGAGAGATAACCAAAAGTATGCTCGGCAATTGTACATTCTGCAGTAACGCTTCAGACATCAGAGGGTAGACTGTTTTTATGGGCGCCTAAAAAGCAAATAAAGATATTTCTTGATGCATGCGATTGTAGAAATAATGTTTTTCAGTGGCTTATTTCAAATGTGCAAGACCCCAACTGAAAACTACAGGGAGGGAAGGCAGTGAAGGAAGACAACTTTATGGCGAAATCATCTAAAAGTGGGGTTCAAATCTTTGGGAAAAACAAAATCCGAATGCTTGAGTGGCCAACGAAGAGAGTAGTAACGCAGAATTTCAAATCAAGTAGTGAAATATCAAATTTCGACGGTTTGTACCCTTCTCTCTCCCCTCATTTTCACTTAGGATGTTGAAAGACTAAAATTAAAGAAGACAAATTTTTCTTTTTAGTGGTTGTTTCCCCGATTAAATTTTTTATTATTACGTATGAACTATGTGGTCGATTTTTATTTGCCACGTCTTGAAATTATAGACATTCTGAAAAGGTTTAAAATTTTGTCGCAAATTAGTGGAAAATATAGAGTCAAGTTCGCTGAAGAAAATATATTCGGTATGAGGACGGAAATTACCACCTTCATTGCTTCTAATTCTGAAATTTTGTCGGAAATACAGCTATAGCTGAGAGGATTACACTATTGCCTCGTGCATAAGACTGCCTGAATATCAGGTCATCTACCGGTTCCTTTATCTGGTACCAAGGGTCCTTGTTTTGCCTCAAAGTGCCGATGGCGACTGTGTACTTGAAAAATGCGCCACTCGATAGGTTCACACCAATATACTCTTGCGCAACAGCAACGTATCACATAGTTTCGCATCAAACCACCATTCTCATCAAAAATACCGCTTTTTACCAAAGATGCAAAACCTGGCTCATTTCAGACAGTCATCAAATACCTAATCGCCGTGTTCGGGTGAATCACCGGTAAAAGCGCCGATTATCGGCATGCAACAGCATGACAAGCTGGGATAAATATGGGGTATTAACGATTAAAACGAAGGTATCGAAGAAGCAACGAATATCGAATATGCAACATATATTTGCATAAAGACAAAATGCTGAATTCACCGAACGATGCTTTTATCGCACTACCCCTCAGGCTGCCTATTAGGGTTCTGTTGCTGTTCATATATTTGACAGTAATGTCATTCAGGCAAAATATAAAGAATGACTAATTTCTACTTTCACTAAGGATGCCTCACAGCCATTGTGATACACTTGCTTCTTGCAGCTGCAAAAAAAAACGTAAAGAATATTCGTTTCATTTCATTTTTTACCTTTTGCCATCCCCTATTTACAATAAACATAATTCACAACCTTTATGAACAAGAAAAATGCATAGACAAACCTGAAAGCGGCGTATGAACCAAGTAATACTCCGGTTGCCCCACCTATAACTGCGCCCATCATGAAGCCGAGTTTAAGCTTCGTCCAGCAGCTCGGTTGTTGACCACCACCAACCACCTGATATCCTTGTGGTACGGCCATTCCTTTATCACAAATCGACGACGAAACGCTGCAGCAACAATTTTGTTACCACTTGAGATATGCTCAATAGCTTCGAAAGAAAAAAACCGCGAAGATGGAACGCATAACTGGAAGTAAATCACAGCCCTCTGCTAGGATCGTAATCAAAAATTCAGTTCACGTCATAACGTTTGGTTTTCTCGAAATAACGCAATAATGAACCTATCCTAAACAACATATAACTTTAAAATATACGCAAATGGGAATCGCCTTTTAAATGATCAAAGAATAAAGAATAACCACATTCATTTTTACTCATCCTCCCAATTACGGTACTCAACTTATCCGATGATTATACGATACCAGTTGCTCCATCTCTAGATATCCACTGGTCATCATCAAACCACCGGTGACCACATCGCCTATCTGCAGGAATACTTGATGGTACATAACAATTACATCATCCAAAGGCTAAACGAACCAATCGGCGCAAAATTGACCGGTCGAATTTCACGGAGTGCCTATAGAAGTTCAACTCAATTCGGTTCGTACAACAATCGCACGCAAGTCGGTGAAGGAATCGTGGGTGAGTCTCTTGCAGCGTACGTTAAGAGTGCAAAAGTCGGTAGTAAAGTGGTATAGAGCTGACCGAAAATAAAAGGGTGGGGTGATGTGGACCGGAAGTTAAAGAGTGGAATGGTGTGGTGTGAGCCAACGATCCATAACCGATCGCCTACTACAGCGGTTGAATCTAGGTGATGCATATCTAAAACAATTAGGATTGTGTCTATCGCGACCTTCAGAATCACTCCCATATCCGATCCCCTGCTAGCGCCTTCCATCCGGCAGGAGAAGTGATGTTTGGTTCAGTATGTTAATATGTTACTTAGATTCCATGATTATTGAGTTTGAGAGTTTTAGTAGACTATGTTTTTTCATGTGTCGCTCTTGTCTTGAAAGGTTTTTGCGTAGTGGTGGGAACGGAGCGACCGAATTTCAGTCGGAAACTGAAAGTACCGTCATCTTTCATCCTTTGGGATTTGGGATCTTCCGGTCCTTTTGGTTGATATCGAGTTCCGGTTCCTACCGGTTATTTTTGCTTGGTTATCGACCGGAAGGAGCTTCGATTGACTTCTGTCACTACTTCAGGGTTCTGTAGTAAATCTTTTAGCGCCGAGTCGTTTTATCAGCACTATTTGGGCGACAGGAACAACTGGGCGCCCGCGACAGTATGCGGGATTGTGCACCGTAACCATTCTTGGCCATCTAACGCAATCGGCAAGTTGAAGATCGATGAGTAGATGCCCCCATGAACTGAATGAAAAGCAACAAGTTCTTCGACTGGAGATGTTACTCTTCACCGATCACAATGGCCAAGAACGATATACTTAGCAGAATCACTGCTGATAATGAAAAATAAGTTATGTTCAACGACTAAGACGACCGCCACGATGGCTCGATAGAAACGAAACTCTAAAGCATATGGGAACGCCGACCTGACGAAGATGTTGGTCAACGTGTGGTCAGCTCATCCTCTATAATCATCGAAAACCTTTCGAAACCATCGCGATGAAACATTCACTGAAATGAATTAGGTGTTGTACACTAAAAGTTGCACGAATTGCAAACCCATTGATAAGTTGAGATGGCCCAATCGTATTCGGCATGGCAGTGCTCGACCTCATGTTTCAATAGTGTCTGTCCAAAAATTGAAGCAAATTTGGCACGGAATATCCCCTCACCTCGCTTATTCTTCAACCTTTCCCTAACAAACCACCATTTGTTCAAAAGTTTTTCTGCGCTCTAAATTCTTTCCTCAACCAACAAGCCATTGTTCTGCAGAGGTGTGGATTCTAAATTCTTGAAAAATCGGCAGAATATTCCGAACAACTATATGGTGCTGCTTGAAATCCATCCATTCATGTAGTTCTATAATCTTTTAATTGATTTCTTTATCGTTAAGCCAGTTTATTACGTCCTATATGCAACAGTTCTCAAGTGCCATTTTATTGAAAACGCTTTAGGTTTGTTCGAAATTAGGCCGGATTATTCTAAATGCTATCAAATGCTACCATCTTTTAACAAGCATATCAATGGAATAGAACAATTTCAAGATGAGTTGTTTTTGAATAAATTTTAGATAAGAGAATAGCTCCGATTCTACGTGCTAAAGTGGTAGTTCTTCAGTGTAAACTCTCTGAGGCGCCCAATTGTTCCTCTCGCCAAGGTCGCGAGCGCCAAAAAACATACTGCTTCCGCGTTTCTATAGGAGATAAAAAAATTTTCTTGTTGATCTTCCTGTCGATCTATTCATGTTTTTGTAAAAGCATACCCGCCGATCTATTTCTATATATACGCAAATATGCGTATATGCCTTCCTATTGAATATGCAACTGCTATTTACCACCAATGCAAAAAGACGATGTTCATCTCTCTATATGTGCTTATCTAAGACCGCTCAAATATAACTTTTGTTCTAGAATAAGGTTATAAATGTTGAATTTTTTTTGCAAATTTATAATTTCAGCTACTATGTATCCTCGTTGTACTTCCCTCGGGTAATGTTCCGCACAAGCCACCATCGGTTTTCTTTCTTTGTTGTATGCACTCATCATCCTTTAATATTGCTGCAACTATCGATATATTACCTTTTATACTTCAATTAACTTTTATATTTCAACCAAAGGGCTTAATTAAGTAGAAGATAGTCAAAAGAAGTGGCCATGAAAAATGTAACAAATTAAAATACATTAGAAACAATAGAAGGAAATAGCGTCCATATGCAAATAATAATTACCTTATACTTGATATTCCAATGAGTTTCTTTGTTCAGCAGAAATGATTTGCTGCAGAAATTCGTGTAATTCTTCGTCTGACAGATATTATTGCTGTCTATAGCTGTTGCTTTTTATCATATTCAAACGAGATGCATAAAAGCCGCATTGTCATAAATGAACGAAATTAGAACTATCATAAAATGCCCTCTTATATAGCAAATCCATTGCTTTCTTCAATGAAATACTTGATTTCTGAACGTGAAGTAGGCTTGCTAAGGTGATGTAAAGTAAACACCCATACATACGATAATCTGGTAAGATTCGACGCTTATCACCTGACTTGCAACGGTGTAAGTGATTGCTTTAAAATTTATAATGCATTATCATCTGCTTATCACTCAATGAATAAAATAATGCCTAAAAATAATGCCTCTTTTATATTATCATATCCTGAGTGAAAATTTATTTGGTTGGAGTGGAGGATTGGGGTGACAGCTATTTTACAAGACGCACAAATCCCCCAAAATATCAATAATTCATCGAGAGAATAAGTGAATGGAAGAAATTTGAGAGTTGGCATTAGCAAGAATCCACAAATTTTTGTCTAATTTCATAGCTTCAATTTCACTTAGATAGAAACTCATTGTTATTGCTGTTTTCTTGCTTTATATCGTTTGTGTTCGACTCATGCAAATATTTTGTTTTACTTAAATATTGCCGTTTTCATCGATATTTAGGTAACATTTATATTCAATGTGTTTATTAGTGAAATTTATGCCTGAATATTTATTTCGACTCATTGCTCGATATTGCATTCATTTCAACAACATCACGATTAAGTCTTCTTAATAATATGCCTTAGCATTTTAATGTTGAGATGTAGCCATTTGTATCGATAGTGGTTCGGAAATTCACAACGTATAGAGATATTTGAAGAATATTTCATCTTTACAGTAATGTATGTGAACAAAACCACAGTGAAACTCGTTATATAGAGCAACAATTATTGTTATAGGAAAACGGAGCCGAATGGGCAATACTGCTGCCGGACGGTGCTCTAAAATCGCCGCAAAAAATAGTCCCTGGCTGAAGTAAAGCAGGCACTTGATTTAGCCCTCCGAAAAACACTGATAACAGATGCTTGTTACCGTATCGATGACAGTACTGCAGGTAACTTCAAGAGGTTATATATAATCTTTGTACAATGCTATTTGACAGCGCATGCTTATTTACAAAAACCTTTTCCCAAGCACACATACATACATATACAAGTACGAGTGCTCGCATGTACTCAAAGGTATGCGCACACAGACGCATATACACTCAATACCTCGATTCACACATTTCTTTTGCAGTGTTGTAACTTTTTTTTTTCAACTTTGCCCTCCCCCCCCCCCCCCCCAGGGGGGGGGGGGGGGGAGTGTAGTCTCCCATTTTAATAACCCCGAGGCAATTAGCATTTTTACACTACGATGTGCAATGAGAAATTTATCTTTTTGCTGATGAATTTAACGTTGAATAAATAATTTTTAGTTTGAATTATTTGAAGCTTGATTAATCGCCCTCATAGTAATTACATGATACATTTCATTCAAATTAGAAGGTTGTCGTTAATGAAATAAATAAAAACATGTGCGAGAAAAAGAATGAAGGAGAAAGACATTTCCAAGAATGAAAAAGAGGCATTTTTAGTGGATTTTTAGGGACATGTGAGACGATTATATCCAAAGATCGAATATACAATGGATATACGATATGAAGAGGGCTAAACGATATCTTTACTTTGTCGATACGCTATATCGGTATTGACTTCATAGATTCGTGTGTCAGCTGACTGTTCGGAAGGCATGCTTATACCCTTCAAGTGCTCCACTTCATCGGGTCGTGCTGCAACAGAAAAGATTGCCATCTCAAACTAAAGTGCCATTTGTCTTTTTCTTTTCTTCAAAAGCGTTGAGTAAATAAATATTCAAGTTTTCAGCTGTTTATGATTACTGCAATTAGATCCTCTTTTTTTATTTCCTGAAGAAGATGAAATTAAGAAGCGAATATTCTCATTTAGTTTAGGGAACAATGACTATAGCAAAGCAATGGGATTGAATTACAAATAAATTCATGCAACGTGTAGCACTGTTAGCAAACGGTCCTTTAACCTCATATGTTTCTAACAAATTCCCTTGATTTATATGAATGATTTCAAGCGGTTCAGGATAGTTATTAGTAGTTTGTTTATTTCGCTTATTTTTAGTGCTTTACCATTTTGAGAGATATGCAAATATATCAATTATCTATTAATATTATATGCATGTTTAGCAACTTTTTAGCGTATGCTAATTTGCATAAATGCTGTATTTCCACTGCAAACAATAGGATGTTCACCTACGCTACGTTTATTTTCATGGGTTTTATCTGAATGATTATATGCATAATAAATAAAATAAAAACAGTACTGCAATATTTTCCCTTATTTTCTACCCTAAGAAGAAAAAAAAATAACAGGAAACAAAGAAAAATGTTTGAATAATATATCTTTTTTTATGTATGCTGAGATGTTCATCACATATGAAGTAGTCGAAAACTTCATAAGGTATTAAGGGATATTGAGGAAAGCTATAGGATATGAGTATGCATGAATGAAGAGTAATGAATAATGCGAGAAAAGAAATCGATAATCTCGGATCTGAGATTAAATTTTTTTCACTAAAAACGATAAAACAAATCATTGAGAAGCAATGAATGGGCATATGACACTTTACATTAGAGATCCATTCAGCTTCTCACCTCACACCACAAACAAGAAACTTAGGCGACCTAATATTGAAAGAAGAAGAGAAAATAAACGAAGGAGATTTACCAATGTAATCGAGACTCGGTTTCCTTCGAATAGCTTTGTGAAGGATGCATTTCTCCCAACATAAGCAAATCACCATCAACATCGTAAAAAGAGTGAAAATTGCAATCAGCGAACTACAGATTATTGCTGTTGTGCTGAAAAACGAATGATGTTAAAACAGTCATGTGCTATGAAATATTTTCCATTTTCCCTTTTCGACTATCAAAGAAATTACTTATTTCAATTTTTAGTAGTTTATGCTTTTTATGAAAACCATTCAGCTCCACTAATCCATATATATATATATATATATATCGCATCTTTGCTTCCGCAGCTAAAAATTTCCGAATATTAAATAAAACACATTTTAATAGATGCAAAATGAGTTCACTTCACAACTTAAATTATAGTGTATCATTAGGATTCGTGGGGTTATTCCCTCGGGGCAATTAGATCGATCGCCATCTCCGGAATAACATTTAATTGGAAGGACGGATGAATACTCCAAGAAGGTTTCATGCAAATTCTCCTAATATATTATAATTATTATGATGATATGAAGGTGAAAAAATAACGTTATAACGTCAACAACAATTTCTCAAGGAGATTCAATGATCTAACTTTTTTTAGCATATTCTTCAGGATCAATATCGTTATCATATCACTGCTGCTTTAATAAAAATAGTCGAATGTTTTGTGTGATGCTTATATTATAGACATTAGAGGATTGTTATACTCACTCTCACCGTCATCATGTCTACTGAATATATTTCATCAATCGTCGGTGTGTCACTCGAAGAACTCAAGAATTCGAACAACAACAACTACGATTGCTTGAATTCATTTCCTATTTTAAGAGATATTGAAATAATTGAATAATTCACGCAAATTCACTGTAAAGATTGACTTGGATCACTTAATTAACTAAAGATAGTTCGATTTGCAATTTTATCTATGATCACAAATGCTGACCTTAATGATCATGTGAGCTTACAAGTTACCGCTTATATAGAATCAAAATTGAACGAACGATTATACGAATCGAATGAAGTTGGCTATTAACTTTGTACTTTGTGGCGAGTAAGTTGTGAGCTTGATAAAGAAGTAAATAAAATATTTCTCTCAATAGATAAAAATTTCTCTATTATTTTTGGCACTTATATGAGTAAATCGCCGATGATAATTATTTAGTCGAAAATTTAAGCTTTTGAAGAGGAAATAACCAACTGATTTTCAAAAAAAGTAGCTTTCCGACAACATCCATATTCTGGTGGATCACAGCATCGACTCTCGAGAGGATTTTGCTTACGACCTGGGCAAACATATGTGTCAACTCGACGACCGGTTGTCTTCGATACAACTCCACCGCATTGTGTTCTCTCTGCAAAACGATTTTCGCTTGTTTTGATGCGAAAACGATAAAAGTTCGAAACTTTCTTCATGTATTTTCATTTTTTAAATTTTTTATAATTCCAGAAACATTTTTTTTCGGTATTCATAATCTCAAATAGAATGTGTTGAAGAAAAGAATAATATTTCATTTATTGATGTAATGAGAAAGTATTTTAATACATATAAATGATGTTTTATTCACTATGAACAGGAAAGTATTCGATCTGAGATTAATTTATGATCTATAAAAGGTTTAAAAAGAGTGTAATTTCTAAGAATATTTTAAAATAATTCCCTTAATTCCATATGATAACTACTTAATTAATAGAAATGATTATCAAACGACTAACCTGAATTAACAAAAATGTAGCAAAACATAGCGAAAACAATGATCGAATTGCGAATTGTCGAGGTGAGCATCCTGGAAGATAGATACACACTGCAGAAACAAGTTATGACTGCATGCATAATGCGCTCTGCTCGAGGTCACCTTTCTACTTTCAAATAATCTACCGCGTTCGCAGTTCAGCCTCCCAACTCATAACCGATCACCGATCCGATATGGATTACCAATATAACGCATAGCTGGAGATCAAGCTAGTCCATATTTGCGACTGTTTAGCTGATTTCCTGGATGATTGATAGAGAAATTTCTAGATGGGATCAAATCGAGTTTAGCATGAATGAATTGATGATATTTCCTTATTTTGAAGCTGAACAGGATCCCGCATAAGAAAGCTATGAAAAGCGAGGCACAAGACGGATGGACGTGAATTAGGTGAACATTCAGCACTTACGCTCATTTTTAAATGCATTTTCATTTGAACAACAATAGTCTCGTTGAACAAAGATATACTTCATAGGCAATTTTTGACATCATTTCCCTCCCCACTCCATATTTTTGAGCTTCCATACAAATGAAGTCATTTTTGCCAATCATAGAACCACATAATACCCGTAGACGTTAAAGCTTTGAAATACCTGGACTGCATTCCTGATAGGTGTGTCTATCTTCTCACGGCCTGATTTTGCACTGTAATCAGGCCACTCCTGAAACTTCGCAAAAATTTAACGAAAGCATGAAAAAAGTTTATATTCCATCTCTCTTCAACCTCAACCAGAATGGAATTAAAAAAAAGAAAAAAAACGCAACTAAATCCAGCAAGAAATATTCAACCAAAAACAACACTGAAGCTTGGACTAACATCATGACCGGTGAGGTGCGGTTTATTGCTGATACCTATTTACGCCGAAGAGAATGTGAACGACTTCATAAGGAGTTTTATGACCAATTTTTATACTTCCTCATTAGATTACCTTCACAACAAACGAATGCCCTCATATCGATGAATCATTCGAGTGCCTCGTTTTAATCATTGCTGTTTATGCTCTCCGAAACTAAATAATACTCTCGATTACTCTCAGCTGTTCCTTAAAATGTGCACAATGTTTCATAAACCTCATTCCCCTCTCATGTATGCAAAAAAATTACGCTTGCATTGCAAAGCTTTCTATCTATACCATCTGTACAATGTACAAACATTCTTTTGCTTGCTGCCATGCACGCTCTTTATACCTGCACAATTAACCTTTGTTTAGCGGTTTTTTGAGGGGGAGAAGGGAGAAGAAGGAGCAAAAGATGGACGGAGCGGGCAGTCGCAAGGTGAAAAAAAAGACGAATAAAGAAGAATTTTTAAAATAATTCTCTAAATTATTGATTAAATAGATTTGTCGCAATTTCATTCTAATATTCTTCAAAACGTTCTCTAATATGACGAGTACCGTTAATATTCGAAGATGAAGAGACTATCGTAGTGACCTTAAAAATCTATAAATGAATTCTGTATAGATAAAAGAAATTGAATAGATTATGATGACTCATAGATAATAAAGAAAAATAAGCAACCGATTGTCCTCGTTATTTGAGGTTGTCTATAGAAGAGAAATAATTAGACGATGAAATTGATTGGTACAAGTCTAATAGGCGCGTTCGAAAAACTTGTTTCTCCACATAACCACTTCACGATCTCTTAATATTTTTTTTGCTCCACTGATTTACACGTTTTTTTAAAGAATAATTTCTGTCCCAAATTTCCATTGCATTACAATTATTATCGAGTTTTTTTTAGCACTTCAAAAAAAATTTTTTTCAAGGTTATAAATAAAGTGCACAAATTTAATTCCAATCATACGAGAAGGTTGAATTTATTAATTTATATGGGAGTTCCTTAGAGATCTTCATCTTTTGAATAGTTTTCTCAACTTTTTATGTGAAGAAAATAGGTCTTCCATATAAAAAAACTTCGTTTTTAAGGGTTTTCAATTTAAAAATGATCCTCTTTCCATCTTTCACTTCTACAATCCTCAAGCGGAGACTTCCTATTCAAAAGTTTTTGACTTAAAAGTATGCAGTACGTTTATTCGAAACATAGATGAATCAGAGACTAAAAAAAAGAAATAAACAACACGAGATGGATGTCCAGATTGACAGAATATAAATAATCGTGAAGATGCAAAGTTCTCGAAAATAGTGATCTTTGCAATAGACTCAGCAAAAATGTTGAAAGAGTATGGCACTTGTAATGAAGGTAGGTCACTGAACCGAATAGGACAAAATCAACAACATATGAAACACTATAAAATTTGATGTAGACGTCTCCCAACGAAGAGCAATCCAACCAGCTGTCGATAAGACAACAGGACGCCGTTTGTGTTTGCAAGCTTCCCGCAACATGTCCCATTAAAACAAGCTTATCCATGCTCTCGAAATCACTTTTCCTATGTTCAAGTGCGGGGTTTCACAATAGACAGCAATCCAACGAGCGTTTGCGAAATGTTACGTGCACTTATTAACCTCCACGGATGAGCTTGGCACTCAAAGGAGAGTGCGTCACAGATTAAAAAAGTGAAAAACAACTAAATAAACACAATTGCAAAATAATACTCGAAATCGGGCTTTCCAGCGAAAGGGGAAGGAATGACGTCATGTGATGTAATGAGTCTTGGTGGTGGGGGGCTTTTTCAGGTTCGTGGGATTCCCGCGAGGGGATTTCGAGGGGTCCCCGCCAGTCTTGGTGGAGAGCATATTGTTCATGCTCTTGCAATGTTTTGTTCGCAGTGAATTGCAGTGGAGTTGCAACTATTGAAAAGTTGCGATATTCGCAGTAGTTGAGGTGACATTCGCAGTATTTGAGGAGCATATTCACAACTGACACAGTGGAATGCATGGTTGTCTTAATGAATCTACTATAGAATTTATAAAAACTGGTGGCTAATGCATAGAGCTTTGCTTTAGGAATGACGTAAGAAGAAACTAGGCAAGTTGCATTGTTTTCGAATAAGTAAACAGCAGTGACGTGGAACAGAAGTGCGGTTGGAGCTGGTACTCTCGGAACTCTTTTTTTTTTGTTATGAAAGTGACATAAAATGAGAACAACGGCGAATTTAAGGTTGCAATTTTACCTATATTTCAACGTTGCAAACAAGGAGATGGCTTAGTAATTTTTTGAAATAGTAAGATATAATATAGCATACTGTAGGAAATTTGTCTGACTATGAAGCATGGATTATTGTTTGCATTCAGTAAAATATATTATTGCATAATTGATTAAAATTTTTATGTATTATATTATAGTATAATAAATTGTCTCTCTTTTTACTTCGAACTCTTGGAATCGAGAATAGGTTGAAATGCGAGTTGAATAAAGCATAAAAAACAGATTTATTAAGATTAAAGAAGTCTTCTTTCGTCGATATTCTATTCTCCGCTCAAAACGTTGAACACTATTGCAGCTCGCAAATCTTTGCTCAAAGCACCACCACATTCACAAACAATAATCCCCATTGAGGATCATTAACTCACTAATACAATGGGTGTTATTGTCTTTCTACAAACACATGAATCGATATGCTTTGGAAGTGTGCCTTTAGTATTGCATGAAAGGATTGCATAAATAATATCACATCCACAACAACGAAAACTATTCACAACAAATCATTTCCATGACTGCACAATATTTTCGTCGTTCATAACCTGGTGTCGGGTTATTGCTTTTAGCATAGTGAACAAAAACATTGTTGTTTTCCCCATATGGTGAAAGGGTGACGGTGGGGAGACTATGGAGCAAGTGGAATTTGAAGAGGAAACTGGCAAGAAAAAGAAAAACGAGAATGTCGAGATGATTCGTCCATGAAGAATGGGATAAAAACCTTATAATCCTCTCAATGCCTCTCAAATTTGGAACATTTTCTGCACCGATTTCTTGTTATAAATCCAAGCGTTTGGTCATTATTTGGTCATCAATGACACTTGGTCAATCCGAATGACCAACCGTTTAAAATGACTGATCATTCACAAACATTAACAAAGGAAATCTAGATGAATGACCAATTCGATGAAACAAATGTCTTATGCAATGAAATGTAGCAGCTGATTAGTGCGCTGAATTTAAGTAGAACACAAGAGGAAAATCGATAAATGTTGATTACGCTTATCACTGATAAGCGTAATCAATTTTTTACTGAAATCAATAGAATGCAAATGAATAGGACAAGTAAAAGTTTCCGATTTTATCGTTTAAACTTTTATATCGGTAGATATAAATCACCTTCAGCTTCCGTATATGAAATATATATATAGCTACATGTGCATAGATGTTTGCGTCCTAAATGAAAAATTCTGCACTCGACGAACCCAAAATGAGTTTGCCAAAGCTGGAATGCACGATATGCGCTTTTTGTAACTAAAAAATTTAATAGAAGTAGTTGCAACAACGCTTCGAAAAATAATGAAGTACCACCAACTAGCTGCACTGATCTTCAGCTGAGGATTCGTTTTTACCAGTATATTCAAGAAAATTTTCGACCGCTAATCTTACAGCATTTTTAAGTGTCGACAATTCATGCAGAATCTCATAAATGTTGTCGAAATTTTAAGTAATTTCATAAGAGTTTCGAAAAATGTGCATAATAGATTTTGAAAAATGTTCAACGAATAACACAGAAATCCTTTGCAATTTTTCGATGGAGGGGATTATTCATTTATGCAAATGCTGCATCATCTAACACAACAAATAATGCAAACATTTTTAGTGAATTAAGTAATACATATTAAATATATTACAATGAATTACATGAATTAAACGTATAACCTAAACGAAAAAACATCATTATGGACGACGTCGAAATTGCATTTGAAAATAAACTATACTAGATGAAATTATCGTTGTTTATTGATAGTAATTGGATATAACAATTCAACTGTAAAATTTCTGACCACGTTCGTTACGTTGATGAAATGCATCACACGCAACACTGAGCATTTCTTCATCTAAGAGAAGAAATCCAAAAAGAGACATTTGCACCTCATGATTTAGAGC
Source organism: Baylisascaris schroederi (assembly GCA_006503575.1). NCBI lineage: Eukaryota > Metazoa > Nematoda > Chromadorea > Rhabditida > Ascarididae > Baylisascaris > Baylisascaris schroederi. Next base: position 43,156 of record QEWY01001450.1, read on the forward strand.
AACCTAATTCCATAGAAAGTGTGAACGAAAAACTGAAATGCCTATAAATTAATTATTTTTTAGTAGAGGAATATTTTAAAAAAACAATCAAAAATGATTTAAAATCAATGAGAACAATGTTTTTGAATGATAAGAGCAAGTGAAGTATAATGTGAATGAGGGAAATTACAAAGATTCGAGAATAGTCTCACAAAGATTTATAGCGTTGAAAAAGTTGAAAAAATATTTCATTCAAAAGGGGGAAAATTTTTCAAAAACAATTTATATTCGACTAATAGAAAATAATTCCGACTCCTTTACATAGTGATTTTTCAAAGAGCAATGTTTCGTTAAGTTTTCAGCTATGCAAAAAAAAGTAGAAGTGAACAACTGAAGGCAAACACATTACGTTAAGAGTGGCTAATTTACATTTAAAATTCAACTGCTGACTACTTTCAATGTCTTTCAATCTAAAAAAAAAAAGCAGTTTTCCATCTAGAGAGTTAAGACGAATGCTAATGGAAATAAATTTATCCTTCAGCAAAGAGGAAATTATTCAAATTTTGCATAAAAGATGAAAAGCTTTAAATTTTGTTGCAAATATTTGTGTGTCAGAAATAAACATTCAACTGCAAAAATCGCTTTTTTTTATGAGATTATTTTCATTTCATGCAGTGTAAAAAATATTTTTATTTCAAGATATGCATAAACTTAAGAAGAGCAATAAATAACGCAGCAAAAA